>PVJC01040893.1:0-15613 GCA_004026665.1 Murina feae | reverse complement strand
CAGAAATGCCAATCAGAAAGGACATATGCATCCCTATGTTCATAGCAGCACAATTTACCATAGCAAAAATTTGGAAACAGCCTAAGTGCCCATCAACAGATGAATGGATTAGAAAGCTGTGGTACATCTACACAATGGAATACTATGCTGCTGTAAAAAGGAAGGAGTTCTTAGCATTTGCAGGCGTATGGATGGAGCTTGAGAACATAATGCTAAGTGAAATAAGCCAGTCAATGAAAGAAAAATACCACATGTCCTCACTCATCTATGGATAATAATAACCATTATAAACTGGTGAACAAAAATAGATTCAGAGGCAGAGCAACATCAAACAGACTGTCAAATTACAGAAACAAGGACAGGGACGTTGGGGCAGGGGGGTAACCGATCAGACATGGGACTTTTGTGTATGCATTTAAGCATAATCAATGGACACAAAACACTGGGGGGTAGGGGAGGCGGGAGAAGGGCAGAGGGAAAAAGAGATATATGTACTAATCTTTGTAAAGCTTTATGTAATAATTTAAAAAAAATTAAAACATATAAATAAATTAAATAAATAAATAAATAAATAAAATTAACATTTTCTTCGGGATGCCTAAGCCATGCTCACCAGCCAATCAGAGCGACTGTATGCAAATTAACCCAGCCAACATGGAGGCCGGCCCTCAGGGACCTGAGTAAACAGGCAGCGTCTGTTGCAGCAGGAGTCGGAAACTGTTTGTGGGCCGCCTGGGCTTCTCTCTGCTCCAGGGAACATCATATTTGCAACAAATGTTTCAATCCTAGGAGCTGAAGCAAACAGCAGGCCTAGCCTGACTTCTAATTAAACATTGTTTCATTATAGAAGCCGGAGCTGAAGCAGAGAGGAGGTTTTGTTACTAGGCCCCGGCTTAAAGGAACAGTGTATCAATTATAGAAGATAAACAAACCCCAGAAACCTGCTTCCAGCCAGCCTTGCAGGGACATTGGGTCAATGGGAGCTGTGGGCAGAGTGAAATTCTGAAAACAGCCATCAGCCCATCACCCATGCTGGCCACACCCCAATGGTGTAAGGGACACCATGAGGGACTTGGCCAGCCTGCAAACAGCCATCAGCCCCTCACCCATGCTGGCCACACCCCAATGGGGTGAGGGACGCCACTGGGGGGCTTGACCAGCCTGCAAACAGCCATCAGCCCCTCACCCAGGCTGGCCAGGTACCCCAGTAGGGACCCAAAACCTGAAGGGACTGTGGGCAGCCTGAAAATGGCCCTCAACCCATCACCCAGGCTCACCAGGCACACCAGCATGTGGACATCCCCAGAGGGGTCCCAGACTGCGAGAGGGCACAGGTCGGGCTGATGGACCTCCCAAGTGCACAAATTTTTGTGCACCAGGCCCCTAGTTCACAATGTTATGGATAAAGTTGAAAATTAAAGATGATATGAGTATCTGGATGGAATGGAATACCTGATGACATACCAATATTTCTATCCTAGAAATATAAGAAAAGCTAGATAATTCACTGAATACCATTTGAGGGAAGAAGTAAGGAGCTAAAAATTCCAAGAAAAAAGAACGTTGGAACGATATGCTAGCTCCTATAGCTGCTTTTATCCTAGGGCAATTATTTTGAAAATTTGCAATTCGATACTCAGCACAAATATTCTTCAAAAATGAAGGTGGCCTGGCTGGTATGGCTCAGTTGGTAGGAACATGGTTCCATACACCAAAAGGTTGTGGGTTCGATTCCCGGTTAGGAGGTCACATACTTAGGTTGCACATGGGAAGCAACAGATTGATGTTTCTCTCTCATATCGATGTTTCTCTTTCTCTCTCTCTCTCTCTCTCTCTCTCTCTCTCTCTCTCTCTCTCTCTCTCTTCTCCGCTCTCTAAAATCAATAAGTATGTCCTTGATGAGGAATAAATAAATAAATAAATAAATAAATAAATAAATAAATAAATACAGGTGTTGACTTCAGGGCTGTAGAGATTAATGTTGCTTGCCTAAATCTGAATTTCTCCATGATTTTTCCAAAACACTATAAAGATCAACAACATAAGCAAATAAAATCACCCATAAACCATACCTTCATCAAACTAAAAGACAGACAAACTTAACTTAAAATTACCTGTAAGTAGGAAAATACTCAACTCCAGGAAACTCATCTGCAAAGCCTATGCCTATGGTGAGAGAGTGGGACAAGTCAGAAAGGAGGGAAGAAGGGGGGAGACAGAGGAGGAAGGAGGGGGGAGGAAATGGAGGAGAGAAATACAGGTGTGGATAAACTAGGGCTAATGGAACAAAAATAAAATACACCCAAAAAGAGGAAACCCCACTTCATTATGAAAAATGCTGAAAGCAGCAGGTCTAATACCCTAGGAAATAAAAAGAAAGTGACTTAAAACTGTTCAAGACCTGAGAAGACAGCTTCAAGAAGGCAGCACTTCTGTAGTAAGAAGGGGTGAGCTGAAAGGAAAAGGCACCCATTTAGAACTTGACAGTGAAGGTACAGAAGGCAGCAAGAAAGTGAAAGAATCCTATACACACAAAAGAGAACCACAAAACCGTAAACACACCAACCCCACCTTTCAATGAACAGTGCCATTGATTTTAAAAACTGCATTTCACTATATGCGAGAAGAGAGGGTACTGACGTAAGTAATTTACTTTGCCACACAGAATCCCCACTTTTGGCCCTAGCTGGACAGCTCAGTTGTTCGGAGCATCATCTGGTTCACCAAAAGGTTGTGGGTTTGATTCCCAGTCAGGGCATAGACCGGAAATGCAGGTTTGATCCCCCATCAGGGCATGTTGACAGGAAACCAGGTGACAGAAAAACCAATGTGTTTCTCACATTGATGTTTTGTTCTCTCTCTCTCTAAAATCAATAAATGGGAGAATCAAGATGGCAGTGTAGGTAAACGCCCATACTCACTGACTCCCACAGCCACATCAAAATTACAACTAAAATACTGAACAACCACCATTCAGAGCAGCCTGAAAGCTAGTTGAATGGAAGTCCTACAACTTGAGAAGTAAAGAAGGGGCACGTTGAGACAGGTAGGAGGGGCAGAGGCGTGGAACGGGCTGGTCTGGCACACGGTTTTTTAATCCGGAGGGAGATCTTGCTGCGGAGGTTGCCCTGAGGAGCAAGGGGTCTCAGCCCCACACTAGACGCCCAACCCAGGGTTCCAGAGCTGGAAAGAGAAATCCCCATAACTTTGAGCTGTAAAAACCAGTGGGGATTGTGGCTGAGTGACACGGAGGCTGCTGGAGACCCAGGTGTTTCTCTTAAAGGGCCAGCACACAAACTTACTTGGACTTGATCCCTCTGCGCCCCAGCACAAGGCAGCTTTGGGGTTCAAAGACACATACGGGGAGGAAATGGGTTGTCTGGCACACAGGCAGCCTTCTCCCAGACAACAGTGCTCACAGGGGTCATTGGTCCTGTGCTGGGACCTCCCCTATCACAGGGCTGATCAGCCGCCATATGTGAGTCTTCATCAACCACGCTCACACTTTTGCTCCACCCTGGTGATTCCGAGACCCCGCCACATCCAATTTGCAGCCCCACCCAAGCTGTTTGCAGCAGCTTTTCCATCTGAATGGCCTGTCCTGGCTCAGGCTTCACTTTGCTGAAACAAGCTGCAGCTGGATCAGCATGTCCCGAACCCATCAATAAAAGGCCCAAGACCCAGCACTAGCACCATCCTGCCTCGCTTCACACCTGGGTCCTGCCTGGGCACTTCCAAACCCAATACAAATAGCAAGCATCTGCAAATCTCTCCGTAGCGCCTGTCGGGTGGCTTCAGCCAGTGGCTGACGTTGGACCTCCCTGGAGGCCCTAGAGCCAGTGCATCTGGTGAACAGCTTCAGACCATAACAGACTACAACTCTACATAGCCATGAGTGACACACTCAAGGGGCAGACTCAGCAGCCACTAAGAGAACTAAAGGAAGAAACTGACAAAAACTCAATGACACTAGGGCACCCAAATATCCCATTGACAGGAAATATTGGCTTTAAATGACACATTAGATCAAATGAATATAATCAACATATACAGAGCTTTTCATCCCAGCACATCAGATTACACATTCTTCTCCAGTGCACATGGAACTGCCTCAGGGATGTAGAGTATTCTGCAACACAAAAAATAGCCTCATCAAATGTAAGAAGATGGAAATCGCACCAAGCATGTTCTCACTAAAGAATGACTGGGTCAAAGAAAGAATAGAAGGAGAGATAAGCCCTGGCCAATGTTGTTCAGTGGTTAGAGTCAGTCCTGAAACCTAAGGGTCACGTGTTCTATTCCTGGTCAAGGGCACATATGTGGGCTACAAGTCCAATCCCCACCCTAGTCAGGGTACGTGCGGGCAGCAACTAACTGATGTCTCTCTCTCACCTCTCTCTCTCTCTCTCTCTCTCTCTCTCTCTCTCTCTCTCTCTCTCTCTCTCTTTTTCCTCCCCCACTCCCTCATCCCCTGCTCCCTTCCTTCCACTCTCTAAAAATCAATAGAAAAAAGTATCTTCAAGTGAGGATTAACAAAACAAAAACCAAAACTGGTGAGATCAAATGATATATACACAACTGAGAATGACAACACAACTTTTGGGGTGCAGCAAAAGTTGTAGTAAGAGGAAGTTTACATCATTGCAGGCTTATCTTAAAAAAGCAAGAAAATTTCCAAATGAACAACCTAACATTAGATCTTTTAAAAAAAACTAGAAAAAGAAGTACAAAAAGCAACCCAAAGCCAGTAGAAGGAAATAATAAAATTAGAGCAGAATTCAATAGAGACCAAAAAGACAATATAAAATATTAATGTAACAAGTAACTGGTTCATTTGAAAGATTAATAAAATTGACAAATTCCTGGCTAGACTCACTAAGGAAAAAAAAGAAAATATTCAAATAAAAAAATCAGAAATACAAAATAAGTTATGGACTCCTCAGGTGTACAAAGGATCATACAGAATACAATAAAAAATTATGTCGCCAAATTCAATAATCTAGAAGAAGTGCACAATTTCTTAAAAATATATAACCAAGAACTGGAATCAAGAACTATCATAAGAGTGGGAAAATAAAAAATGATTTGTAAAGGTTATATTTTCCACAAAAGTAAAAATAAAGCAATTTTTAAAATGAAAAAAGTAAAATAAGTACATGACTTTAACTTAATAAGTGGAGTCAAAAGGTACCTTTCAGAGATGGAAAATAAATGAGTAGAAGGTTAAATAAGGAAAGGCAGATCAAGGTCATGATAAAAAATATTAATATAAAGTTGAACAATAGAAAAAGAAACAAAAGCCTTCTGAAGGACCAAAAAGTGCACACCCACACCCACGAATCCATACACACTAAAAAACAACACCATAAATAAACTATACATATAACAAAATAATAAGACATTTGAGACCAAATATAAAAGTCACACCAATAAATGTCAAAGTGATTAAGTTACTTATTTTTTAAAATGTCAAATTGGTTCACAAGCAAAAACCAACTCCATACTTTATGGAAAATACATACCTAAAACAAAGTATTTCACAAGTTAATGGAGCCCTAGCTGGTTTCACTCAGTGGATAGAGTGTTGGCAAGCAAACTGTCAGATACAGATTTTGAAATGATTATAATGATGCTCAAGAAACTTAGTGAGAACTTCAACAGCATACAAAGAAAACACAGAAACCATAAAAAAACAAAAACAAAAACCAGCCAGAAATACAACTGAAATTAAGAATATACTAGAGTAGCCCTAGCTGGTTTGCCTCAGTGGATAGAGCATTGGCCTGCAGACTTAAGGGTCCCAGGTTTGATTCCAGTTAAGAGCACATACCTGGGTTTCAGGCTCGATCCCCATTAAGGGGTGTGCAGAAGGCAGCCAATTGAAATTCTCTCTTATCATTGATTAGAGGTCTGGTGCACAAAAATTTGTACACTCAGGGGGTCCCTCAGCCCGGTTTATGCCCTCTCGCGATCTAGGACCCCTCGATGGATGACCACCTGTTGACTGAGGCCCACTTCCTGGGCGATCAGGCCTAAGCTGGCAGTCAGACATCCCCCTGGCAGCCCGGGAGCCCTCGGGGGATGTCCACTTGCCAGCGGGGAGTAGGCCTAAGCTACAGTTGGACATCCTTAGCACTGCTGAGGCAGGAGAGGCTCCCACCACCACCACTGCACTGGCAGCTGGCAGCCTGGCTTGTGGCTGAGCAGAGCTCCCCCTGTGGGAGTGTCCTGACCACCAAGGGCAGCTCCTGCATTGAGCATTTGCCCCCTGGTAGTCAGTGTGTGTCACAGTGACCAGTCATTCCCAGTTGTTCTGCTGTTAGGGTCAATTTGCATATTACCCTTTTATTATATAGGATTATATAGGACAGAGGTCTGGTGCATGGGTGGGGGCCGGCTGGTTTGCCCTGGAGGGTATCCTGGATCAGGGTGGGGGACCCGCTGGGATGCCTGGCCAGTCTGGCTAAGTGGCTGATGGCTGTTTGCAGGCTGGCCACAGCTCCCATTGACCCAACATCCCAGTGAGGCTGACTGGAATCAGATTTCTGGGGTTTATTTATCTTCTATAATTGAAACTTTATTTCCTTGAGTGGATTCCACAGCCTGCTTAGGCAGGCAGTTTCCTCCATCACTGGTGCAATGGAAGCCTCCTGTTTGCTCTAGCTCTGTGGCTGCCAGGTGCCATCTTGGCTGGTTCAATTTGCATACAGTCGCTCTGATTGGTTGGTGGGCATGGCTATTGGCTGGTGGGCGTGGTTTATGTGTAACGGAGTGGGGTTAATTTGCATATTACTCTTTTATTAGATTAGATAGGATAGAGGCCTAATGCATGGGTGGGAGCTGGCTGGCTTGCCCTGAAGGGTGTCTCGGATCAGGGTGGGGGTCTTGCTGCGTTTCCTGGCCAGCCTGGGTGAGGGGCTGAGGGCTGTTTTCAGACTGGCCACATCCCCTCTCAAGGAGGTGGATCCTCCTGGGGTTCCTGGCCAGCCTGGGTGAGAGGCTGATGGCTGTTTGCAGACTGGCCATAGCTCCTCCATGGTAGGGGTCCCTACTGTGGTGACTGGCCAGCCTGGGAGAGGGGCTAAGGGCCGTTTTCAGGCTGGCCAAGCCCCCCAGCAGGGACCCTCACCCCATGAGGGTGGGGCCACCCTACGTGAGGGGCTGATGGCTGTGTGAGGCTGGCCACAGCCCCCAGTCACCCAAGCTCCCAGCAGGGCTGGCTGGAAGCAGGTATCTGGAGTTTATTTATCTTCTAAAATTGAAACTTTGTTGCCTTGAACAGAGGCCACAGCCTGCCTAGGCAGGCAGCTTCCTCCATCACCAGGGCAATGAAGCCTCCTGTTTGCTCTAGCTCTGTGGCTGCCAGCCGCCATCTTGGTTGGGTTAATTTGCATACAGTCTCTCTCTAGCTCTCTCCCACCCTCTTCCTTTTTGAAATCAATAAAATATATTTTTTTTAAAAAGGAGAGGAAAAAAGATGGCTGCCCGATGAGAAGGCAGACTGAAAGACAGTGTGAGAGAGAGAGAAGGAACGGAGAGTGTGTGGATGTACCAAGCATGAAAATTTGTGGGTGTGCGACAGCTATATTCCAGAGGACTGTTGGAGAACCCGAATGGGGCTCCCTTAACTGGGCGCTGCTTCCACTGCTGCTGAAATCTCTCCTGGAGCTGCCGCCTCTGCTGCAGAGACCAGACCATCTTGGGTAACTGTTACCAGAATCATATGCAGCCAGGGATACTGCAAACAGGACACCCAGGGACCAGCCAGGAACCCAGGAACACCAGAGCTCAAACCAAGAATATGTGGACCCAGGCGAGCCCTGCTCCTCCTCATGGAAAGGAGAGAAAAAAACTATAAAAAAGAATACATTAGAATGAACCAATAGCAGATTAGATGAAGCAAAGGATGCAAATCAGTGATAGCAGAAATCAAAGTGGCAGAAAACACCCAATCAGTGCAGAAAAAGAAAAAAAGAATTTTTAAATGTGGATAGTTTAAGTGACCTCTGGAACAACATGAAGCATAACAATATCCAAATCATAAGGGTACCAGAAAGAGAACAGAGAGAGCAAGGGATTGAAACCTACTTGAAGAAAATAATGACTGAAAACTTCCCTAACGTGGTGAAGGGAAAAGACACATAAGTCCACGAAGGACAAAGTCCCAAACAAGATGAACCCAAGGTGACCCACACCAGGACACATGATAATTAAAATGGCAATGGTTAAAGACAAAGAGAGAATCTTAAAAGCAGCAAGAGAGCCCTAGCCGGTTTGGCTCAGTGGATAGAGCATTGGCCCGCAGACTGAAGGGTCCCAGGTTCGATTCTGGTCAAGGGCATGTACCTTGGTTGCAGGCACATCCCCAATAGGAAGTGTGCAGGAGACAGTTGATTGGTGTTTCTCTTTTATCAATGTTTCTAACTCTCTATCCGTCTCCCTTCCTCTCTGTAAAAAATCAATAAAATATTTTTTTAAAGCAGCAAGAGAAAAGCAGTTAGCTACCTTCAAAAGAGCTCCCATAATAATGTCAGCTGATTTCTCAACAAAAACTTTATAGGCCAGAAGAGATTGGCATAAAATATTCAAAATTATGAAAATCAAAGACCTACAACCAAGATTACTCTATCTAGAAAAGCTATCATTTAGAATTTAAGAACAGAAAAAGAGCTTCACAGACAAGACAAAGCTAAAGAAATTCATCACCACCAACCAGTAGTACAAGACATGTTAAAGGGTCTTTTTTAAGAAAAAGAGGGAAAAAGGTAAAAAATATGAATAATAAAAATGGCAATAAAGATGTATCTATTAATAAGCACTTTAAATGTAAATGGGTTAAGTGCTCCAATGAAAAGACAGAGAGTGGCCAAATGGATAAGAAAACAAGACTCTTACATATGCTGTATACAAGGGACTCATTTCAGGTGGAAAGACACACACAGACTGAAAATAAAAGGATGGGATATTTTATGAAAATGGGAACAAACAGAAAAAAGTAGGGTAGCAATACTTATACCAGACAAAATAGACTTTAAATCAAAGGCTATAACAACAAAAGACAAAGAAGGACCTAGCAATTCCACTTCTGGGTATTTATCTGAAGAAACCCAAAACACTAAAATGAAAAAGACATGTACACCTAATCCTATATAATAAAAGCCAGTTGTCCATTCAATCAATCAAAGCATAATATGCTAATAACATGCTAAGTCTGCTCAACCGCTCACTTTGACGTGCACTGACCACTGGGGGAAGACACTCCAACCAGTCAGTTAGCTTCCTGCTGGGTTCTGGCCAATAGGGACTGAGTGAGTAGGCTGTACTCACCCTGGAGCTCTCTCGCAGTCCCTCCCCAGCTGGCCAACCTCCTGCATTCCACACCAGCCCTAATCATGCAGCAGTGGGGTCCCTCAGCCATCCGAGGCCTGCGCCCTCTAGCAATCCGAGATCCCTTCGGGGATGTCAGAGAGCTGGTTTCGGCCTGATCCTGCAGGCCAGGCCAAGGGAATTCGTGCACCAGGCCTCAAGTACCATTATAATCAACCCAGTTATTACTTAATTAATTAACAGGAAATGAGAAAAGGAAAGGCCAGTTAATATAGCCATGCCATTTGTGCCAGAAAACTGCAGTTTAACATGCTCCAGGTCTGCTCCCCACACATCCTGGGGGAAGGGACTTGATAAAGAAAGAACAGACTCATGCCCAGTAAGGTCTGAATGACACAGGAAAGGTGATTATCTATCTGTCACACCTGGGAGCAAGTCATTAGCTAGAATAGGCACAGCCACTGTAAGGGCACAAAATCTGAAATACACAAGCTCCTAAATAAATTGAGTTCTCTATCTTGGCCCTCGTTTGCTCCTGGCTCTCTTGTTGCAGGGGGGCACACTCCCCTGCATTCACCCACATGGCCCATGGCCATGAAGATCCCACACACAATGGTCTGATGGACTGGAATTAGTCTGATGCTGTGCTGGACTCTACTCCACCACAGAACGGAAACTAAGGACACTGGCTTTGCTTTTGGCTCACCTGGATACCCAACTCCATGTTTTCCAGGACTAGTTTAAAGCAAATGGGACTTTGGAAACCAAGGGATATAATTTCACACAAATAGAACTTTCTAACCCATCTTATCCTCTCATGGGGGCCTCTGGAAATTCTTATTCTAGCGGTGCCCCAAGACCCCACCTACTCCCACTAGCAATGGAGAAATTCCCCTTGCACAATTCTCCAATAACACATTGCGGCATTATTTATAATAGCCAAGATATGGAAGCAACTTAAATGTCTATCAACAGATGAATGGATAAAAAAATAGTGGCGCATATACACAGTCAAGCTGACAAAACATGAGAAAATATGACTCTGATAAATTAGAATAAAATCTTGCCATCTGAAACAAAATGGATGGATTTAGAGGGTATTGTGGGGAGTGAAGTAAGTCAGATAGAGAAAGACAAATGACATGATTTTACTTTTATATGTGGAACCTAAAAATAAAAATGAGTGAACAAGCAGAAAAGACATAGACTCACAGATACAGGAAACATTTTGAGGAGTTGTACGCGGGAAGGGGGATGACAGGGTGGGTGGAAAAGGTGAAGGGATTAAGAAGTAAAAATAGGGTGCCAGCCCACGTACCAAAGGGTTGCGGGTTTGATTCCCAGTAAAGACCATAGCCAGTTGGAGCACGTGCAGGAGGCAGTCAATTGATGAGTCTCACATCAATGTTTCTCTCTCCCTCCTTCTTCTCCCTCCTTTCCACTTTCTAAAAGTCAATGGAAGGAGAACCAAGATGGTGGCAAAGGTAAACACCTGTACTTGCTGCCTCCCACAATCACATCAAAATTACAACAAATATATAACAACTATCATCCAGAACCATGGGAAAGTGGAAGTACTACAACTGAGAGGTTAAGAAGAAAGCGCATTGAGACTGATAGGAGGTGCGGAGGCACGGAACAGGCTGGCACCAGGGTGTGCCACTTTTTTAATCGAAAGGGAGATACAAGCTCCCGCTTGCTCTGAGCTCCAGTGCCAGGCGAGACTTGGGGGGACAGAGGGGAACCCAGGCACGTACGGGGAGAAACTGAACTGTTTAGCATTGAGGTGGAAAAGCAGGGGCAGCTTTCTTCCAGACAAAGGTGCTTGCAAAGGTCATTGTTCCTGTGCTGGGCCCTCCCCAGTGCAGGGCTGACTAGCATCCATTGCTGTTTGCTCTGCCCTGGAGATTCCCTGAGACCCCACCCTATCCAATTTACAACCCCACTCAAGCTGTGCTCAGTGGCTTTTGCATATGAATAGCCTGTCCTTTCTCAGCCTAAAACCTGTTAAATAAGCTGCAGCTAGGTCAGAGAGCCCCAAAACTATTAAAAGGCCATGGGCCGAACCAGCACCAACCTGCCTTGCTTCATAGCTGGGTCTCCTCTGGGCACTTTCAAACCCAACACAAAGAGGAGGAATCTGCAGATCTCTCTGTAGCTCCTGCTGGGTGGCCCCAGGCAGTGGCTGACTTTGCATCTCCTTGGAGATCCAAGAGTCAGGGTAACCAGTGGTCAGTGTGAGACCATATCAGATTACAACTCTTCACATCCATAAGTGACACACTCAAGAGGCAAACTCAGTAAGCACCAAAGCCCCACTGAAGCTACTCCTGCCCCATAAGAGTGTCTCCTGCACAGCAGCTCTTCCACTGTAGACGCAGCTGGTCCTCACAGCCAATTGGCCTGATGGTCAATTCCTCCCAATGATACCAACAGCAATCAAGACTTAACTACAACAAGACTGTGCACACAGCCCACAAAGGGATGCACCAAGAGTGTCAAGCTCAGGTAATTAGGGAGGCTGAGCCACTGGGCCTATAGGACACCTAGCACAGAAAGACACTCTATCAACACAGGGAAGCAGCCAAAATGCAGAGACAGAGAAACATATCACAAACTAAAGAAATGAAGGAAAGCAAACTACTGGATATAGAGTTCAAAACCACAGTTATAAGGTTACTCAAGAACCTTCTAAAAACCTCTGAGAAATTTAGTGAGACCCTCAAGGATATGAAAAAGGACCAACTAGAAATTGAGCATACACTTACTAAAATAAAGAATAATATACAGAGACCCAACAGCAGACTAGAGGATCGCAAAAAACAAGCCAAAGATTTGAAATACAAAGAAGCAAAAAACATCCAACTGGAAAAAAGAAAAAAGAATCCAAAAATATGAAGACAGTGTAAGGAGCCTCTGGGACAACTTCAAAAGTACCAACATCTCAGACAAAATAGATCTCAAAGTGAAGGCCATAACAAGAGATAAGGAAGGCCACTTCATAATTCTAAAGGGATCGATACAACAGAGGACATAACCCTGATAAACATATATGTACCCAATGCAGGAGAACCCAAATACATAAAATAACTCCTGGAAGATATCAAGGGAGAGATCGACAACAATATAGTCATAGTAGGGGACTTTAATACACCACTGACATCACTGGGTAAATGCTCTAAACAAAAAAAATCAGCAAAGAAATAGCAGTCCTAAATGACTCACTAGATCAGATGGACTTAACTGACATCTTTAGAACATTTCACCCCAAAGCCGAGAAATATACGTTCTTCTCAAGTGCACATGGGACATTTTCAAAAATAGACCACATATTGGGTCACAAGCAAAGTCTCCCCAAATTCAAGAAGACTGAAATCATATCAAGCGTCTTCTCAGACCACAATGGCATAATAGAAATAAACTACAATAAAAACAATCCAAAACACTCAAACTCTTGGAAGCTAAATAACATGTTATTAAATACTGATTGGGTTACCAATGAGATCAAAGAAGAAATTAAAAATATCCTGGAAACGAATGACAATGAAAACACAACAATCCAAAACCTATGGGACACAATGAAAGCAATCCTGAGAGGGAAGTTTATAGCTCTACAGGCTTACCTCAAAAAACAAGAAAAAATCTAATTCTACAACTCAAAGAATTAGAAAGAGAGCAACAAGAAAATCCCACTGTAAGGAAAAGGAAGGAAATAATTAAGATCAGAGCAGAAATAAATGACATAGAAACAAAAAAAACAATACAAAATATCAATGAAACCAAGAGAAGTTCTTTGAAAGGATAAACAAAATTGATGAACTTCTAGCCAGCCTCACCAAGAAGCAAACAGAGAGGACCAAAATAAACAAAATCAGAAATGATAAAAGCAAAATAACAACAGAATCCACAGAAATACAAATGATTGTTAAAAAACTATGAACAACTCTATTTCAACAAACTAGACAACTTAGAGGAAATGGACATATTCCTAGAAAAATACAACCTTCCAAAACTCAATCAGGAAGAATCTAAAAATCTCAATAGGCCAATAATTATGGAAGAAATGGAAGCAGTAATAAAAAAGCTTCAAGCAAAAAAAAAAAAAAAAAGCAAGCCCGGGGCCAGACGGCTTCACGTGGGAGTTTTACCAAACATTCAAGGAAGAACTAAAACTATCTTCCTCAGACTATTCCAAAAAATTCAAGAGGAAGGAACACTTCCAAGCTCATTCTAGGAAGCTATAGCATCACCCTAATACAAAAACCAGATAAAAACAACACAATGAAAGAGAATTACAGGCCAATATCCCTCATGAACATAGATGCCAAAATCCTCAACAAACTCTTAGCAAACAGGATCCAGCAGTACATCAGAAAGATCATACACCATGATCAAGTAGGATTTATTCCAGAGATGCAAGGATAGTACAATATCCGCAAATCAATAAATGTGATACATCACATAAATAGAGAGAAAAAACACACAGTTATATCAATTGATGCAGAAAAAGTATTTGACAAAATCCAACACCCATTTTTTTCTTTTTTTTTATTGCTTGAATATTACAAAGAGTAGTACATATGTCTCCTTTTTTTCTCCCTTGACCTTCCCCGGCCTCCCCTACTCACAGTGTTTTGTGTCCATTAATTATGCTTATATGCATGCATAAAAGTCCTTTGATTGATCTCTTACCACATCCCCAACCCTCCCTGGACTTCCTGCTGTAGTTTGACAGTCTGTTTGACGTTGCTTTGCTTCTGTATCTATTTTTGTTTATCAGTTTATAATGGTCTTTATTATCCATAAATGAGTGATGCCATGTGGTATTTTTCTTTCATTGACTGGCTTATTTCATTTAACATAATGCTCTCCACTAACACCCATTTTTGATAAAAACTCTCAGCAAGGTGGGAATAGAAGGATTATATCTCAACATAATAAAAACCATATATGACAAACCCACAGACAAGATTATACTCAATGGGCAAAAACTAAAATGATTTCCCTTAAGAACAGGAATAAGACAGGGATGCACACTCTCACCACTCCTGTTCAACATAGTACTGGAAGTATTAGCCATTGCAATTAGACAAGAAGAAGAAATAAAAGGCATCCAAAATTGAAAATGAAGAAGTAAAACTGTCCTTATTTGCAGATGATATGATATTGTACATAAAAAACCCTAAAGACTCCATCAAAAAACTATTAGACTTAATAAATGAATTCAGCAATGTAGCAGGATACAAAATTAATGCCAAGAAATCTATAGCATTTCTATACACCAATAATGAATTTACAGACCTAAAAAAAGCAATCCCATTTACCATCACACCAAAAAAAAAAAATTAAGATATCTAGGAATAAACTTAACTAAAGAAATAAAAAACCTCTACTCAGAAAACTACAAGATGTTGAAAAAAACAGATAGAGGAAGACATAAACAGATGGAAGAACATACCATGTTCATGGATTGGTAGAATCAACATCATTAAAATGTCCATACTACCCAAAGCAATCTATAAATTCAACGCACTTCCCATTAAAATATCAATGGCATATTTCACAGACCTAGAATGAACTCTCCAAAAATTCATCTGGAATTTTAAAAAAGACCCTGAATTGTTGCAGCAATCCTGAGAAAGAAGAACAAAGTAGGTGGCATCTCAATGCCAGATATCAAGCAGTATGACAAAGCCACAGGGCTCAAAACTGCCTGGTACTGGCACAAGAACAGACATATAGGTCAATGGAATAGAATAGAGAACCAGAAGTTGATCTGAACCAATACGCTCAATAATATTTGACAAAGGAGGCAAGAACATACAATGGAGTCAAGACAGTCTCTTCAATAAATGGTGTTGGGAAAATTGGACAGATACATGCAAAAAAATGAAACTAGACCACCCACTTACACCATACACAAAAATAAACTCAAAATGGATAAAGGACTTAAATGTAAGACAGAAAACCGTAAAAATACTAGAGGATTTTAAAGGCAACAAAATCTCAGACATATCCCGAAGCAATTTCTTCACCAATACAGGTCCTAGGGCATTGGAAACTAAGGAGAAAATAAACAAATGGTACTACATCGAAATAAAAAGCTTCTGCACAGCAAAAGAAACCATCAACAAAACAACAAGAAAGCCCACTGCATGGGAGAACACATTTGCCAATGTTATCACTGACAAGGCTTTAATCTCCAACATTTATAGGGAACTCATACAACTTAACAAAAGGAAGATAAACAATCCAATCAAAAAAATGGGCAAAGGACCTAAATAGA
>PVJC01040892.1:0-15630 GCA_004026665.1 Murina feae | reverse complement strand
GGGAATGGGCGACTCTAAAGATGGATGTGGAGCAAAGAGGGGCTGAGAAGCAACAGGTTTTTGGCTCTGAGGGATGAGGGGGTTTTGGACTGGGGCTGAGGCTTCAGGGACTGCTGGAGGCAGACACACATCTGGGGATCCTGGATCACCCTGGGGAGAAATAGAAGCATGTGAGGGAGGGACAGGCAGAGGGAGGAGAGAGGACTGGATACTGTTCTCGATACTTGTCACAGTGGAAGTACGCTCACTGCATTTCTCTTTCTGTCTCTGACCATCTTCCCTTAGAATGGGACTTCTTCCCACAGACCTCTCCCGTAAGGCCAGGATAGTGCTGTCAATATATGGACGATGGGTGGTTGGGAAAAGAGGGAAGGGACGTGAAGAAAGGGATGTTCCTTCTGAGTCAGGGAGAGGGAACAGACACATGGAAAACAAGCCAACTGAGAGTGGTGGACATGATGACAATGGAGAAGATGGGCAGGGCAGGTGAGGGCAAGGTCTGGTAAGGGGCAGTGGAGAAAGCAGCTCTCACCCTAGAAGCCTTCTCAGCTGGGGACATCTTGCAATTCAGGGGTCCTAGACAGAAAGTAAAGACAAGTGTGGCTGAGATCCAAGCAGGCAATTACTTAGGGGTTAACCTAAGGCTTTAACACCTGGGTGGGTCTTACACCCTCTGCCTTCACTCCTTTACTCACCTCTCTGCTGCCTCCTGAAACTTACCTTCCTCCACCTGACTGGCTCCTAGATGCTACCAGGGCTAACGATAGTCCTCAAGGTCCCCTGCCCCTCCTTCAGGGTCCGGGGTTGGACTGGAGGGCTGTCCTTTTTGGTCCTGGCTCCCTCCCTCTGTCCCCTTTCTGTGTGCCTCCTTCCAGTATTACTTTGGGTATGCTGACTTCTAACCTACCTGGCTCACAATCTCTCTCTGGTGCTAGTTTCCCTGCTTCCTTCTCAAATACTTCTCTTGCAAGAGACTGCTTTACCACCTCTTATAGTTCCTTGGGTTTCTCAATTTCTACCTTCAAACTCTATACTTGCACTTTCCAGTTTTATTAGACTCTTGTCTCTGAGTGTCTCTAGCCAACACCTGCTTTTGTTCCCTGTCCTTCATCACCCTGGTTAATTCTTCCTCTCCCATCACATCTTCTCTTGACTCTTCTGGTGGCAGTTTTTTAGTTTCCCTCTCTAAGGGTACTCTCTTTGGGGTCACCCTCTCTGCTGTTTCTCTTGTTGTACCCATGCCTTTCTCCACAGTCTGCATCCCTCCACCTTGAATCCCCAATGGCTCTGTGGAAACTGGGTTTTCCAGACGTTGGTCTTGAGGTGTTGGCCTAGTTGAAAAGGGGCAAGATCCATGGGCCTCATGGTGGGCAGCAATGGGCTGGGTCTCAGAGGCCTCAGATTCTCTTAGACAGAATGGCTGTGTAGCCAAGACTTCCCAAGGCTCATCCAGGGCACCTGGAAGTAGAGTCAGAGAGAGTCAGAGTCAGAGTCAGAATCAGAGAGAGAGAGAAAGAGAGAGAGAGAGAGAGGGAGAGAAAGTAACAGGTTGAGAAAGGATTAAGGTAAATTCATGAACAAATCTATATAGGCTATTTATAAAAAGCTACTAGTAAGGAGGACAGTTGTAACCTTTAATGCTTGTTTCAAAAAGTAAGACCATACACACCTTCATATAAAAGCTGTCACAGCAGCCTCTTAAAAAACTATGCTACAGAATGCTTCTTGTGTTTTGGCTAAGATCAAGTGTAAAAGTTATGCTAAACAAGTTGCTCTACGGGTCTAACTAAATATGACTTTTTTCCCCCTAGTAAGATGGAGAAACACCGCAAAAATCTAATCTAATAAAAGAGCAATATGCAAATTAACCATCACTCTGAGACACACAAGCCACGCCCACCAGCCAAGCCACGCCCACCAGCCAAGCCACGCCCACCAGCCAAGCCACGCCCACCAGCCAATTAGAGTGGCTATATGCAAATTAACCCAGTCAAGATGGCAGCCGGCAGCCAGGGAGCTAGAGCAAACAGGAGGCTTCCGCTGCACCAGTGATGGAGTTGAAACTGCCTGCCTAGGCCAGCTGGGCCTCTGCTCAAGGCAACAAAGTTTCAATTATAGAAGATAAATAAACCCCAGAAACCTGCTTCCAGCCAGCCTCGCTGGGGCGTTGGGTCAATGGGAGCTGTGGGCAGCCTGAAAACGGCCCTCAGCCCCTCACCCAGACTGGACAGGCACGCCAGCAGGTGGACATCCCCTGAGGGGTCCCAGACTGCGAGGGCACAGGCAGGGCTGAGGGACCCCTCCGAGTGCACAAATTTTTGTGCACCAGGCCCCTACTAATAATATGAAAGAAACATGTATAGGGAAAAAACAGGAGCCAAAGTTAGGGGCACAGAGGAGGGGAGTTTCTCATACCTGAGGCCGGGAAGCTGCAATGGGAAGGTCCAGGCTCTTGGGGTAGAGTAAACAGGAAGACCTGGGTGGGCTCATCCTCCATACTTGGGACTGCTGCGCAGGAAAAGGTGGCCTAAGCACAGAACTCCAGGCCACTCTCAGTCTCCTGCCCTGCCAGCCTCACACCCTTCAAGGACCACCAGTGTAATCCCCCTGCTCCTGCTGTGTACAGTATCCCTACGACACAAATGCCCTCACCTTCCAGGCTCTGATTCTCTTTCTCCACAAAGCACTGGGTAGCTTGTTGGTCTAGATCTTCAGAATCTGGTGGTGGAGAAACACAGAATAAAAAGTCATATCTGACCCATAATGTCTTACTTTTTCTCTACAATTCTCTCCCCAACCCAACTCCCTATGCAAGACTGAATGTCAGTGTCCCACCCCACATTATTTTTCTTTTTTTGTTAATCCTCACCCAAGGATATTTTTCCATTGATTTTTAGGGAGAATGGAAGGGAGGGGGAGAGACAGAAAGAAACACCGAAGTGAGAGAGACACATTGATTGGTTGCCTCCCACACAGCCCTAACCAGGGCCGGAGACTGAGCCTATAACTTAGGTACATGCCCTTGATTGGGACTAAACTGAGGACCCTTCAGTCCACAGGCTGACACTCTAGCCACTGAGCTAAAGTGGCTAGGACTCCACATTTTTTTAAGAAAACCACCAAAACTGTCATTAGTACTTACTTTATGCTAAATTTACTCCCGGGTTTTACGTTTTTGTTTCTTCACTTTCTTCTGGGACATGTTTTTCTTCTGTGCAACCTCCTCCTCTGGTTTAGGAACAATCTGGTCCTTTTCTGTACTGTCACCTCCAGGTGGCATGGAGAGCTCATGTGGGGGGTAATCCGCCATGAGCTCTGCAAATTCTGTGCCACATCCTGGGGACTTGGTTCACTTGAATGTGCTCAGTGACCAGAGAGTCTACACCTAAACCCTTAAGTTAAGCTCTCTGCATTTTAAGCATGTGTAGTAAAAATTCAGCACTCTTTCTGGGCCACCGACTGTGTTCAGCCCCACTGTTTAGCCTGGGCATATCTACTTGCCCAGGTAGGTATTGTAACAATGGAATGACAATTATTGCTTCTGTAAAGTGACATCCTCAGATACTTGTTGACTTTTTAGACATGCATACCCCTGATGGCCTAGGCAGTTTCATGAGTGTTCTTAAAAGTGAACATGAAGATTTGAACCTCTTGATTTGCATGATTTTGTGGGATTTTTCTGGGTCAAGTGAATAGTGAACCATTTTCAGAGGTCACATTTGGCCCCTTTTGGGAAGAGTCCACCCCACACTCTTATATCTAATATCCCCATGAGATAGTACTAGAAGGCAGGGGCCTTGGGAAGTGATTAGGTCCTCAGGGTGGAGCCCCCATGAATGAGGTTAGTGCCTTTATAAAGAGACCCAAAAGAGCTCCCTTGTGCTCTTCTGCTAGTTAAGGATATGGTGAGAAGTAGGCTACCTATGAACAGGAAGCAAGCCCTCACCACACACTGAATCTGCTGGTGCCTTGATCTTAGACTTTCCAGCCTTTACAATTGTGAGGAATGTTTCCTGTTTACAAGTCATCCCCTCTGGTATTTGTTGCAGCAGCTTGAATGGATTAAGTCTCCCTGTAAGCTTTATCTCAGAGATCAAGGAAGGAGAGCAGGCCAGCACTTACCATCATGGCTGTGTCCACAGTTCTTGGTCATGTCCTCATGTGGTTCGCCCCCACTTTCTCTGGGGGGCTGGGCTCCCTTTCTCTGTGCCTGGGTGGGTTCCCCTGCAGTACCTGTGTCTACCAAGAGATCTGTGAGGGTCCTTTTCCACTTGTGCTAAAGGTGACCCACCCTGGGCTGCTGCCTCAAGAGCTCTCTCTTGCTGAAGGACAGGAACAACCCACTCCGTCCCAGCACCCCCTTCTGCTGGAAGCTGGCTCTTTCTTACACCTGCCACTGCGGAGGATGCACCCTCTGCAGCATCTGTTCTACAGTACCCACCTGCAGGAGGCTGGGCTTCCTCTAGGTGCACGGCAGGCAGCTCTGCTGGGCCCCCTTCTGCTTCCACATTTGCTGGATTTGTGCATGCCACAGGCACCTCATGCTTCTCTGGGATTGTAACAGCTGGCCCCAGAGGGACTTCCTCTTCCACTTGTGTGATGATGCCCACTGTGGCAGAGGCCTGGCTATTATTCTCCAGGACTCCAGGTGAGCTCTTATCTCCTTCCACTTCTCTGTCACTGTCCCCGAAAGGAGGCTGGCTTTTTTCTGTCTGAGTTTTGTCTGTGTGACTCTTGGGGACGTATTCTCTCTTTTCCACTGGGAACCTCTCCACCTCCATGTCTGTGTCACTGTCTCTCCCATTAGAGGTTTGGCTTTGCTCAAGAAAAGCCGGAGGTTGGGCTCTGTCCTCTTCCACATCTGTATCTCTCTTCCAGGCGGTGGCTCGGCTCTCCTTTAGATGCGCCAAAGTGAGTGCTGCGGACATTCCTTCCTCATCATCTACATTGCTGTCGCTCACCATGGAGGCTTGGCTTCGCTCCAGAGGGACCGTGAGTGAGGCCTTAGCCTCCTCCACATCTGTCTCACTGCCAGCTGGTGCCAGGTCAGGTGCCCCAGGACTCGCTGCATTAATTCCACGGAAGATCTGCCTTCTTTTCATGGGCACCACTGGGGTTGTGGGACTCCCCTCTTCTTCCACGTCAGTATCACTATCTATGAAGCCAGAAGGCTGGGCCCTTTCCAGATGACCCTCAGCTGGCTTTCCTGGAGGTCCGCTCTCATCATCCACATCTGTCTCACTGTCCTCCCCAGGGGGCTGGCTCCTCTCCATAATCACCCCATTGCTTGCATCTCTCCTGACTCTTATGTCACTGTTCCTCTCCTGACCCAAAGACTGATCCTTTTCAACCTGGATTTCAGTTCTGACAGCCTTAGGCTGTTCTGTCTCTGCAGTAGCATCTCTTGTGGCAGCTGAGGAGGCCCACCCTCTTGCTGGTTGCCGACTTTCTTCCTCATCTGTGTCACTGTCGAAGTTGAAGGCATAAGGTGGCCCAGGGCCATCTGGGGCAGAAGAAGGCCCCTCTTCATCGCTATAAAGGGAAGAGAAGAGAAAGAGTTTATAGAATCATTTCCCAGGAAGGGACACCTGACTCAACTGTGAGCTCCTCGAGAGCAGAAATAAGATAGTATTTGTTTTTGTATCTCCAGCAACTAGTTCTCCACTTGGAGCATCAAGGTGCTCAATGAAAATGCAGTTAAGGAAAGAGTGTGTGTAGCTCCCCAGCCCTCATTTCCATGATGATTCTCTTTCTTACAGATGGATCCTTCAGTCCCAGGTTCCTTTCTGAAGACTCAGGTGTCTGGCCCTTAACACTCACCTCTCTGGAACGACTGTTGCCAGAAGGGAGGACATGGTCCTTGGTTCATTCACCACATACCTTTCAGAGAGAGGATCTGCGAAGAGTAGAAAGAAGTTGACAGTTTTACATTCACCATCCCCGTCTCCTTGCCCACCCTCCCGATACATACACTTACCTACTTCCTCTTCTGAGTCCTCAGCCAATAGGATCCCCCAGGGTTGAGCTCCTCCCTGTATCCTCGGTGTCTCCTCTACAGTTAGGGGGCCCCGGGAGACACACGGCAGGGAAACATCCAGGCGATGGTACTGGCAGGGCAAGTCAGCAAAGACAACTAACTCCTGGTCCCTCAGACGATGACTCACCCCAGGGCTCAGGAACTTAGGAGGCCTCAGGATTTGAGTACCATTGAGGCTCCCACAATCCCAGAGGACAGGTGCCTTGTCCCAGGCCAAGATTTCAATCACTGCATGTTGCTTGGAGATGGATGGAAAGGGCAGGGCCACAGAGCAATCAGGCATTCGGCCGACCACGTTTTTCCCAAGGTAGAGTGGGAAATCTAAGAATTAGAGGGGTAGAGAGGTTCCAAGGCCACATTCCCGGCCTGCTTCTGGGAAAATTTCTGGTTAAGTACCCGACTACTCATTCAAGGTCCCCACACACATAGAAAAATAAAAGGCCCTAGGATTTCTACTAAGTATTGAAGATTATTATTCATGGTCAACACTCCACCCATCCATACTGGATTTTTTTCTACTGTGATAAAATAAACATAAAATATAGCACTGTAACCCTTTTTAAGTGCACAGTAAAACCACCCCAAGTCCAGAACTCTTGCCTGGAATAAGTCAATCAGCTCCCCCTTCTCCATTACCAGTAAAACAGTTTTTCAGATCTCCTTAAAAACAAGTTTTGCCCTGGCTGGTATTTCTCAGTGGTTAGAGTGCTGGCCTATTCACAAAAGGTTGTGGGTTTGATTCCGTGAAAGGCATGTACCTGGGTTGCAGGTTCAATCCCAGGCCCCAGTCAGGGCATATGCAAGAGGCAACCAATTGATGTTCTCTCTCTGATATCGATGTGTCTCTCTCTCACATGAATGTTTCTCTTTCCTTCTCTCCTCCCTTCACTCCCTCTCTAAAAATTAATGGAGCCTGGCTAGCGTGTTCAGTGGGTGAGCATCAACCCATGAACCAGGAGGTCACGGTTCCATTTGCAGCAGGGCACGTGCCTGGGTTGATCCCCAGTAGGGGGCATGCAGGAGGCAGCTATTCGATGATTCTCTCTCTCCTCCCTTTCTAAGTCAATAAAAACATGTTTTTAAAAAATTACTAAATATCAGTAGAAAAAATATTTTCAGGTGAAGATTAATAAAATATATACATAAGTTTCTTACAACTTTCCAACTCCCTCCCCAAAGAAGTAAGAGTCTATACTGGTGCTGCAGCATCACTACCCCCTGACCTTTTTCCGGCCCGTGGGCACTACTGAAGATATGCAGGCGCCCTAGGGGCTCCGGGCTGCTCCCCAAGGCGTCACTGGGGCTCTCTGTCCCCTCCTCTTCTTCAGCCTCCCAGTTAACAGCCTGAGTGTCCTCCATGGCCTGGCAAGGAAACACACGGTCATCTCTATCCCTGGCTCACAGTCTCAGGGAGGAGACTCACCACTAGGGCGACCGGGTATCTATTCAGTGTGATGCTTCTCTTCATGCCGAGTATCCTGTTGTTATCCTTCTAAAGCACTGAAAAAATATTTCTGACCAGGACATGGAAGAAATAAATATCATAAGGCCCCAAGTTCACAATATTCCTCAACTTATAATGTAGTTACATCCCGATAAATCCACCAGAAATTGAAAATATCGTAAAGTAAAAATGCATTTAATAGCATAGCCTAGCCTACCTTAAATACGCTAGGAACACGTAACATTAGCCTACAGTGGAGCAAAATCATCTAATACAGAGCCTATTTTATAATAGAGGGTTGAATATCTAATGTAATGTTATGTATACGACTTTTACAATAAAGTCAAAAACCAAAGCTTAGAAAATGTATATATACACACTTATATAGACACACACTTATTTATATAGACAGCTGTTTTGAGAAACAATGCTCAGCCTTGCTATATGTAATAGTTTTCGTCTTTTTTTCCCCGTTTTTAAATGCCGATTTGCAATCCACTAAATTGACTCCAATATCCACTATTGGGTTGCAACTTAGTTTGAAAACACCATTTCAAAGGGAGTTAACTTTTGCCAACTACATGTTGGGCACTGTGTTATGTGTCAGCCATAGTGGCCACATGAGGCAGGTCTTTAGGAAACCAAGGCTAAAAATACTGAGTTATTTGCTCAGGATAACACAGCAGGTAGTGTAGCGGACAGGACTAAGTATGCGTCTGGCTGCAACGCCCGTGCTTGGTGACCAGACTAAACTGACTCATTTAATCGTCCAAGGAATCTTGTAAAGTTTTATTATCATGTCCTATTTGATAAAGAAATGCAACACAGCCCTGGCGGGTGGCTCAGTTGGTTAGAGCGTACCCTGATAGGCCAAGGTTTTTTTGTTTTTTTAAAATATATTTTATTGACTTTTTTACAGAAGGGAGAGGGATGAGAGTTATAAACTTCGATGAGAGAGAAACACGGATCAGCCGCCTCCTGCACGTCCCCCACTGGGGATGCACCTACAACCAAGGTACATGCCCCTGACCGGAATCGAACCCAGGACCTTTCAGTCCGCAGGCCAAGGCTCTACCCACTGAGCAAACCGGTTAGAGCAGGCCCAGGTTTTGAGTTCCAAGCCTGGCCAGGGCACATACAAGAATCAACCAATGAATGCATAATTAAGTGGCACAACAAATCCACGTTTCTCTCTCTCAAATCCACTTAAAAATACAAAGAAAAAAAAGAGCCCTGCCAGTTTGTTCAGTGGTTAGGGCCTTGGCCCACACACCAAAGCTTCTCCGGTTTGATGGGCGCAGGGGGAGGGGCGGGGCAGAGCGGGAAGCAAGCAACCCACGCGTCTCCCTCTCACCCTCCTCCCTCCTGCCGCTGTCGGAAAAGAAGCTGAAACCTAGGTGGGCAATGCCTCTCCTGTGTCATATTCTTGAATGGCTTCCCATGTCCACAGGATGAACTGAAATGTAAACTGCCTGGCGAGAGCCACCAGGACCTACACCCGCGTCCCGCCATGTGTCGCACGCCACGTGCAGCTCCCGCCCGGAGCCGCCCCCCGTCCCGCCCGCGCGCCCCGCCCCTCGCTCTCCGTGCGACCCAGCGCGAGGCCGCCCTCCGCGCCGCTGCGCGCGGACCTCCCCAGGGGCGGCCACTGCTTCTCCCCGAGGACTCTCCTTCCCCAGGGTCCATCTTCGCGGCTCACCAGGACTTACCACGCACCTGGTGCCGTTCGAACTATGAGACACACTCGTGACCCAGACAGCGGCTAACCCTGCCCTCCTGGAGTCACGGCACCGAGCCTAGGGGCGGGGAGCCAGTGGAAGGCGCCCGGGCGGCCTCCGCTGAAAGATGCCACCCTAGGGAGACGCCGCTGGCAGGGACAGGCGGGCGCCTCCTGCGCGAAGGCGGTGCCCTCGCGTCCGGACCGGGGACTCAGCAGGACCCGGCTCCCCCCCACCGGCCGCCCTCCGGGCCCGTCTCCCTGCGCCCACACCCCCAGCTCGAGGCGGGGCGTCGGGCCAAGATGAGTATTATAACCCCACAAGCAAATTCGAAGGGTCCTCCGCCCAGTCGCACCAAAGCCTGCCCCTCCCGCCCCCCCGAGAAACAAGATGGCACCGGGCAGGGGCGGGCCCGGCCCCCTGAACTCACCCTCGGTGAGACCCGCGCGCGCCACCAGTAACGGCCGCGACGCTGTGGCGCGAGCACTCCCGCCGAGCCGAGCCGGTCCGCTGATTGGTTCCACGTGCTGTCTTTCACAGCCCGCTGCGAGCCGATTGACGCAGCCCAGGCGGAGGCCCCGCCCCCACCGCTCTCGGGCGCCTCTCCTGGGGGCCGGAAGTCCGCTAAGAGAGCGAGGCCGCCGGCCGCGTCACCGCCCGCCGCCCATTCCCGCGCAGACACCCAAACCAAGACCACTGAGTCTCGCTGCGGGCGGCGCCTAGAGGGGCTCCCGGTGCGGCCAGGGCGTCCCGCCAAGGTCCTCCCAGGCCTGGTGGTTGCTGACTCAGGGAAATGGAACTGAGTTGCTGTCGTGGCCGGAGGCTGCAGTTTGGAGAGCAGCCCGCAGGCGTGGCGCTTGAGGACTCCTCACTGCAATGGAGGTTCATTTCCTCCCTGAGAATATAGCCCTGATGGATATTTTAGATCGTTTACCTAAAGCAAAGATCCCTAGGCCAACAGAGGGAACCCTTTATGCCAACCTCTCAAGGCTGAGCGAGGTATTTCAAGGAGTGAAGAAAGGATAAAATAATTTATTTAGTTATCTCATACTAAGACCAGCAAAAGAGGGTAGTAAAATGTGACATGTAAAAAAAAAAAATGTGACATGTGTATAATGTAGAAAGTCCTTTTTCATTCGCTATCTCACTTCACTCTGTTAACGGAAAAAAAATCAATAAAACCTGTAAAGAATTTTTGTGAGTTTATTTGAGCCAAACTGTCGACATATGCCAGGAAGCAGAACCTCAATGAATTGAGATAATGCTCTAGAGAATGGGGAGTTCATACCTTGTTTTTATAAATTTACCATCAAAAAGAAAATACGTAAGTGGATCACACGAAATTCACTGGTGATAGATTCAGGAGGTGGGATAGGGCGAAAGGTGAAATGGTGGACATAGGCCTCTTTTGCACATGAATACGGGAGAGTTAACAGTTAACAGCTGCCGATTAACATGATAATAACGATGAGGGCGCGCCATTTGTTGCGCCTCGAGGGGTGCGGAAAAAGGGACGTTACAAGTTATCCACACATCTCACAGATACGTTATCTTAGAGGCAAAAAAAGCCATTGGGTTCAGAAAAGATCAAATTGATCTTTGTCAAGAATACTGGCCTAGGATGTCACTCCCCACTATAACCTGTTTGTAGTTAAATATCTAATTTTCAGACCATCTTTTGTGGTTACTTTAGGTCTCTGAGTTTGCAAGACTGCCATGCAGGCCTCCGCTGAGCTTTCAGGCCAGCATGCGGCTCCTTTTGTCCACAGTTCTGAGCACCACTATCAAATAGAAGATTTTACAGAGGATTGAAGCTCTGCTAAGCTCAGCGACCTGGCTGTTTCTACAGCTCATGTAGGGCAGGGACTAACTGAAACCAGTCCTTTGGTTCTAAATTCTAAACTCTCCACTGTCACAAAAGAACCACTTTCATTGTGATTATGCCCCCAAAACATTCTATTTTAAATGGGTAGAGGGGTCCTCTTACACAACTGGATGTTCTTTTGTTTATGACTGAGGGCTGTGCATTGATTCCAAGCAGCAACAATGACCTTGGTATCAGCGTCCTCTGTTATAGTACTTCCTACGCTCCATTCTTTGTCCACTTTTCATACAGTTTCGAGGTCCTGGAGGCCAGGGGCTAATTCATAATCATTTTTGTTTCCCTCGTGGGGGACACTCAGAATCTACCTCAGAATCCGGGAGAAAAAGCATGGCACTTTGATTTGAGCCCATTTTGAAATTTATATCGTGAGGCTCTTGAAAGCCAGCCACCTAAGTCAGTGAAACGGCGAACTGAAAAACCACGGCCTTCCAGGCGTCTGCAGGCAGGCTGGAAAGAATGCCATTCCAGCAGGCAGCTCACCCACCCTGCTTGACAAACCACGGCGTCCGGCGCTGCGCTGGGCCCAGACGTCCACCATGGACGGAGACGGGCGGAGCTTCTCTAAAGCATTCCTTTATTCTTTGAACATCCCCTCCAGACAATTACATCTCTATCCTGTAAAGCCCTCGCTGCAATTTTGTTTCTCTTTCTAAACGTTATCGTTAGAAAACTCCCGAGGAAACAGCAGGAAGGCACCCCCTCCTTCTCGAGGTGTCTGGGGGAGCAGCGGCTCAGTGCTCACGCCTCCGTCCCCCCAGGGCCAGTTGTTCGACAGCAGAGCAGCGCCGGGTGCCCCGCTTTTCGCTGAGCTCAGCAGTCCCGACCTCCCCAGAGCTGCCGCAGCGGGAGCTTGCAGGGCGTGGCCACCCACCTTCCAGCGCCAGCACCCAGCGGTTCCTAATCTCTGCAGCCCCGAAAACGACTCCCTTTTTGCATTAAAAAAAACTCAGACCTCGAGGAGAGTCATCTTGGCAAGGCCATCTCCATGAAACGCCCAAAGTCCCCCGAACCCCAAACCAGTAGGCCCCCATCCGCCCCTTCCTTTTTGCAGTGCGGACAACAATGGAGGACTACAAGTCCCAGGGAGGCCTGCGCTCGTCCGCCCGCGCCCGGACCAATGCGCGTCGGCTACCGGCCGGCGGCGGCTAATGAGCGCCGGCCTCGCCGAGGCTTTGTCTGCGAGCGCGGCGCCGCCAGCTCCGCCCCCGGCGCCCCGCCCCGCCCGCCCGCCCGCCCGCCCGCCCGCCCGCGCTCCCTCGCCCGCGCCCTGCGCTCGCCTTTCTGCCTCTCGCAGCCTGCCAGCCGCGGCGTGCGGACCTCGCTGCTCCAGCCTCCGGCCACGTCCCATCCTACCAGCCTTGAGCAGCGGAGAAAGGAAGATTACAGGTCTTCTCGCCCCATACACACTTTTGAAGCGGGCAAAATTTTTAAATTTGAACCATGAGGGAAATCGTGCACATCCAGGCGGGTCAGTGTGGCAACCAGATTGGTGCCAAGGTAAGGATTTTAAACCTCTTTTAACGCTATCTCTTTTCGAGAAGAAAAGAATCCAGATACACTATGAAGAATGGTTGTGGGCTGTTTGCAGTCTCCAGCCTTAGCCAACCTTTGCCAAAAGGAAATTTTATATGTATAATACACACTTGCAGTAGAATTTGCTTTTGGAAAATGGGGATTTTTTTTCCTTTTTTTGGCAGAATCATTTTGGGGAAGCTATCAAAAGCACCCTTGAGGTTTGGGGGACTGGAAGACCGAGGTTCTGTAAGGTTTTACCTAAAGGGAATCTCCTAACGGTCCGAGGATCGGGGAGGGAAGGAGATGCGGAAACTGGCCGAGACAAAGCGAGGCGAGGTTCCTCCATGTGCATCCCCCTTGGCGGGGTTTCGCAGGCCAAGCCCGAGAGGAAAGGGGCGAGGATGGGGGGATACCTGCAGACCCCGGTTACCTCCACGAAAGACCAGGGGTCTCAGCGCGCCCCCTAGGATTCCCGCGGGGCGGGCCCGTGTTTTTTCGTGGTTAGAAGGCTAATATGAGCTGGATTCATTTTGCTCCCTTTATTTCCGCTTAGACACCCTTTTAGGGTTTGAACAGATAAGGAGAAAAGGAGGGCTTCCTTTTCTTTAAAGGGTCCCCTCAGGACTAAATTGTGGGAGAAAGCAAGACAATCCTCATTTAAAGCCAGAGGAGGGGGAGTTAGCCAAGGGATACAATTCCGAGGCCAAGAGGGCATTTCTTTCTTTCCTTTTGCGCGCGGCTACAGTATAGCGGGGGAGAAAGTGCGGCCGCTATCGGCGGCTACGTTGTAGCATAAGGGCTGGGCTCAGGGGCGGGCGCGGTGCCCCGCGGGCCGCCAGGGGGCGCGCTAGCTCAGGGCAGGCCCCGCCCCATGCGCGCTGAATTCGCCCCTCGGCCCCGCCCACGCGCGACGCCTCCCTTTGTCAGCAGCTTGGCGTGCGCTACAGGCGGGCGGAGGGCTGGGGTCGGTCACTGCGGCAGCTGGCTTCTCTCCTCCGTTGTGCGCTGCTTGCCTGCCCTGCGTGCGCGCGGGGTGAGCTTAGGTAGGTTAGCCACCTCCGTCCACCCCGTCTGTGTCTGCGATCGCCGGCCCGCCCAGCTGGACATCATTTCACATCCCAAGGCGGCTTTCCCCGTGCGTGGAGGTGTCAGAGGGAGGGGCGCGCAGGCCGATGGAGGGGGTGCCTGCTCAGTGTGTTTGGAATTAAAGTGGAAGCAGGGGCATAATTGAGGGTTTGCCGTTCTTTCCTGACAGTTCTGGGAGGTGATCAGTGATGAACATGGCATCGACCCCACCGGCACCTACCATGGGGACAGCGACCTGCAGCTGGACCGCATCTCCGTGTATTACAATGAAGCCACAGGTGAGGGGAGGAGCCGGGAAGATCAGGCCTCATCTTCTGGTGTCTCTTTCCATTCCGAGGGAACCCTTAACTCCTTTGAATGAATCTATCCTTTCCCCTTGTAAACCTTCCTCTGTAATTTCTCACCATGAGGATCAGCTGTCACCTAGTAGCAGCCCCTGGAATCACACGGTTGGGTCCCTGGCTGTCATCAAGCCCAATTTATTTACCTTCTGCCGATGTCCACTCCTCTACTTTTCCTCCCTGTAGGTGGGAAATATGTCCCTCGGGCGATCTTAGTGGATCTAGAACCAGGAACCATGGACTCTGTTCGCTCTGGTCCTTTTGGCCAGATCTTCAGACCAGACAACTTTGTTTTTGGTAAGTTGTACAGAGACATGTAGATGGCATCATATTCCATTTATTGGGTGCAAGAGGGCAGGAAGAGTTGGGAAATGATTATTGTGCTGGAGAGCTTTTATGGGGCCGTGTTCTGAGGTCTAATGGAGGGTGGGGGGTGGCTGCCGTACTTGGTAAACTACTGGGGCACATATCACGGGTGAGGGAGAAAAAATTAGTCCCGGAGGCATTATCCCAAGAGGGGCGAGGCGGGGGTGTGATGTGCATGGACTGCACTTTACTAACCACGCTTGCCTCCTGGCCCCATTCCAGGTCAGTCTGGGGCTGGGAACAACTGGGCAAAGGGCCACTATACAGAGGGGGCTGAGCTGGTGGACTCGGTGCTGGACGTGGTGCGGAAGGAGGCCGAGAGTTGCGACTGCCTGCAGGGCTTCCAGCTGACGCACTCGCTGGGCGGGGGCACCGGCTCGGGGATGGGCACGCTGCTCATCAGCAAGATCCGCGAGGAGTACCCCGACCGCATCATGAACACCTTCAGCGTGGTGCCCTCGCCCAAGGTGTCCGACACGGTGGTGGAGCCCTACAACGCCACCCTCTCCGTCCACCAGCTGGTGGAGAACACGGACGAGACCTACTGCATCGACAACGAGGCCCTCTACGACATCTGCTTCCGCACCCTCAAGCTGACCACGCCCACCTACGGGGACCTCAACCACCTGGTGTCGGCCACCATGAGCGGGGTCACCACCTGCCTCCGCTTCCCCGGCCAGCTCAACGCCGACCTGCGCAAGCTGGCCGTCAACATGGTGCCCTTCCCCCGCCTGCACTTCTTCATGCCCGGCTTCGCCCCGCTCACCAGCCGGGGCAGCCAGCAGTACCGCGCCCTCACGGTGCCGGAACTCACTCAGCAGGTGTTTGACGCCAAGAACATGATGGCCGCCTGCGACCCCCGCCACGGCCGCTACCTCACCGTGGCCGCCGTCTTCCGCGGGCGCATGTCCATGAAGGAGGTGGACGAGCAGATGCTCAATGTGCAGAACAAGAACAGCAGCTACTTCGTGGAGTGGATCCCCAACAACGTGAAGACGGCAGTGTGCGACATCCCGCCCCGCGGGCTCAAGATGGCCGTCACCTTCATCGGCAACAGCACGGCCATCCAGGAGCTGTTCAAGCGCATCTCGGAGCAGTTCACGGCCATGTTCCGGCGCAAGGCCTTCCTGCACTGGTACACGGGCGAGGGCATGGACGAGATGGAGTTCACCGAGGCCGAGAGCAACATGAACGACCTGGTGTCCGAGTACCAGCAGTACCAGGACGCCACGGCCGAG
>PVJC01040891.1:0-15610 GCA_004026665.1 Murina feae | reverse complement strand
ACTTCTGTGCTGGAGACACCCTTATGGGGCAAGAGTTGTTTCAGTGGAGCTTTTATGCTCACTGCATCTGCCCCGAGTGTGTTCCTTGTGGATCTGTTTTGTTTAGGTTAGTCCCTCTCTGGCCACTGGGTGGGGCTGGCTCCTGTATCTTTAAGGAGGTGTTGCTGCAGAAGCCTCTGACGCACTTGGGAGGGGCGGGTCCTCGGGGAGTTCGCCGGGCAGGGCGGAGCAAATAGCTATGGCGCTTCTCAGCCCTGCGCTGAGAGACACCAGGTCTCTGTGTCCCACGGTAATTGCTACAAGCAACGCTGAGAGAAACCCGCTTTGGGTTTCCACCCGGTGCCAGTCAGTCCCCCTTCTCTGGGTGTCTGTGGGACCTCCGAAACGCACCTGCAACTGGAGTTCAGAGCTGCTGGGAGCTTGTGGCTCTCTCCGTTTTGGAAAAGAACCACGACATCCGGTACCAGCCCTTCCCTGAGCCCGTGCGTGCGCCTCCATACCTCTGTACTTTGCTTCCGCCACTCCTCTGAGTCTCAGACTCTTCTCTAGTTGTAGGATTTTCACTCAGCCAGCCGTCCTGTGGGTGCGAGTGGTGTCTGTGTGTTCTTTTCGTGGTTTTTCTGAAATAGTTGTTCACAGCTGCATATGCGGTGTCTACCCTATGCCGCCATCTTGTTTCTCCTCCTCGGTATTGGACTTTTGATCTTTATTAGTGGTATGTCATTCTTCATTGTTACCATATATTTTTTTCATGCTGTTGAGCATCTTTGCCATAATTATTCTGAGCTCTGTCTAATACATTTCTTATCTTCATTTCATTTAGCTCTTCTGGAGAATTCTCATAGTCTTTGGTCTTGCTCTTCTGTCTCCTCATTTTGACTGCCTCTCTGGTTTTGTATCTACATATTCAGTAGAAATGCTATGCCTCCCAATGTCTAGTGCAGGACAATGTCAGATGCTGTTTCTGACAAGCGCTGAGTACCCTGTGTGGAGCTAACAGCTTGTGGCTCCCTCTGATGGAGCGCAATGCCTTTAGAAAGGACCAAGACGTGCACCAGGCTCTGTTTTCCTAGCTGTAGGGCCAGAAGGAGATCAGGCAAAAGACTCAAAGCCTTCAGAGACTGGTGTCTGCTTATAGTGTGATTGTTATCAACCTTGATTAGCCTCAGGATATGGACCACAGGTGAGACAAAAGGTCTTCTAACAGGGTGTGGCAACTGCCTTCCCCCCAGGCAACAACCACCTGGCTAGTAAAGGACTGCTGAGAAAGATGTCCTTCCGCTCTGTGAAATAATAACTCAGCACCGGAAAACAACCTGTAGGCTGCCCTCCTATCTCCAACCCCAGAGCCCTCAACCCTGGACTCTCCTCACTCAGCTCCAGTCCACTCTGCTCTCCCTCTGCTAAAGCCCAAGGTGAGTGGCTGCACAGGGAATTCGGTGTGTAGGCCCTTTAAGAGGGTGCCTGCATTGTCAGCCTTCTCTCCCTGACAGACAGCAACCCTGCTGCCTTTCACAGACAGAGGTTATGTGGGCACCTTTCTCAGTTTGGGTGGTCTGGGCTGGGGTGTCCAGTGTGGAGTTTAGACACCAGATTTCTCAGTGGCAACCCCCCACATCTGAGATATCTCTCTGGAACTTCAGCTGCTGTCTGTAGGCAGGGGCCAGGCCTATCGTGCCTCCACTTTTCCTATCAATCTCTATGTGGTCTCCACCTTCTGTTCTTGGTTATTAGGGTTCTCACCTGGTCCTCAGTTGATTATGAAGAATTTTTTTTTTTGTATTTTACTTGTATTTCCACTTTGGTCCTGGAAGAGTGTCATTGTTGCTTCCACTTACTCTGCTGCCATTTTGAATCTAAATGCATACCTTCTTAGAGGAGTTTTCAAGAAAGAGAAGAGAGAAAGGAAGATATTTTTTCAGGAAAAATGATACTAGACTAGTACTATTTAAAGTTCTTGTTAATGATAGTAGGAATAAAAAGTATGCTTGTTTGCTGGCCGGACAGGCTCATTATCCTGTGCACTGAAAGATTACAATTTCAATTCCCAGTCAGAACACATACCTAGGATGTGGGTTTGATTCCTGGTTGGGGCACATGCAGAGAGTCTGAAGTTGTAAGTTCTTAAACATAAAATAGGTAGAACAGAGTTTGTACTGAGCGGCATTTACTGTATTGGAGATCCCTTTGTCATTACTTAGTTGTTTCAACATATATCTATATAATACCCAGGTTATTGCATTCTTTCATATGTACCCCTGTAACTGGTTTTTATGGAATGCTCGTTTTCTTTTTAAATCCTCACCTGAGGATATTTTTCCATTGATTTTTAGAGAGAGTGGAAGAGAGAGGGAAAGACAAAGAGAAATATCTATGTGAGAGAAACACATTGATTGGTTGCCTCCTACACATGTCCCACCAGGGCCTGGGCCTGGGAGAAGCCTGCAACTGAGGTACATGCCTCTGACCAGAATTAAACCAGGGACCCTTCAGTCTACAGGCGAGACTCTATTCACTGAGCCAAAATGGCTAGAGCTGGAATACTGTCTTCTCTATCACATATTTTATTCTTCTGTAATCACTACTGAAATTCCCAAAGGAATTGTTGCCAGCTTTTTTTGCTGACATTCTTTGCACAAGTTTATCAGGACAGATGTTTATGTGATAAAAAGTAACATATAAAAATCTTAATATTCAGATGGAACTTGATATTCCAGCCCCATGATCCCAAAGTTTCAGTCAATGGCAGTTAATATCCAGTCAATACTGCAGCTAAAAGAGTCAGTACCTTGGGTCACTTTTATAGATCCCTCAGTTGTCAAAGTTACTCTACATCCCTACAGGATTTACAAAGAAAATCTGCCTCTGACAGTCTATCTTCAACTTTGTGCATGGTACTCTGGCATATCATATACATGCTGTTTGCATCTCAGTCTTCCATGGAAGAAAAAAACTATTATCACTGCTACCATTCTTCTTTCTATTGCATAGTCCCATCTTCCTCTTCACCTCACTACTTTTTATTAGACGGTCTGATAGTAACTCCCCTTCATCTCTATACACTCAAAACATAAATTGTTTAATATCTCATAGTTTTACTTAATTTTGACTAGTTATCTTGGTGTTATATGTAATTCTATGGTACTAGCAGTTGCATGCATACATAAGCTATAATGATGGCTCCTACTCCGTACAGTTTTCCATCAGTTATCAAGGCTGTCTTTGGAACATAAAGTTATCTCAAACCCAGTAAAGAACAGATTTTTGCTTATGGGTGCTGTTAAAATTAACCTTCGTCTGCCATTGAAATGAGGGAAGACACAGCTATCCTTTAATTGGATCAGATGTTTGAAAGTGGCAATAAAGGTTCTAGCTAAACAGAGTGATTTAGATGACAAAAGAAATTTGAGTGTCTCCACTCCCAACTCAATTGAAAGATGCTATGTTTCTATTTGAGAAGAGTTTGTCAGCTGCACAAAAGAATGATTTCAATGCTGTGACAAATTAAAAGATGCTTTGGGCCAGACTTATATGTGCATATGCTTGTCTGTGTTAGGCTATAGAGTGTTGGGAACCATAAAAGAGATTGACTTATACAAAGCTAACTTAAAAAGTTTTAGTAAAACCTTCTAGTTACCAGACCTGCGGTTTTGGCCTACAGCCAAAGATAGACATCTACTGCCCTGAAGTAACGACTGCCATTCCAGAGTCTGCTCTAACCCTGCAGACAGGCTAATTCCCATGAACCTCCTTACCCGCCCCCATCTCCTAAAGTATATATTGTTCTGCTGTACAAATAAAATTTTGAGGCTTGATCAGAACCCTGTTTTGCCTCCATTCTTCGCATCTCCTATCCTTTCATTCCCTTGCAGGAACCGTTGTGGAAGTCCCCACTTGCATGTCCCGCGGGTCGGGACAATAGAGAACCTCAAATTGTAAGTCAAGAAAATGACACAGTGAGACTTTAAAGCTTTTCCAGAGCTCATGACTGTGCTCAAAACAGAGAGAAGCTTTCCTATTCTGTGAAACTCTTTTATTACCCACCTCAGTCAACATGTCACAAGATGGATGCTGTGCATTTTGAAAAGCTTAAGTACAGCAAATAGTCTTGAGGTTGAAATGAAGGCTCTTAAGCTGGGCACGTTTATCCGTACCTCAACAAAATAGATGGTGCTAGCTTTGGCTTAGTGAATAACTGACATCTATTGATGATCCATTTGAGAAAAGCTCAATTAGTGCAATTTGTCAAGCCATGTGCAATCTAAAGTGGAAATCCTAAATGTGAAATGAAAAAAAAAAAAGGTAGTTTATGTGAGCCTACCTCCTAGATTTTTTTTTTTTAACTCTAAGTAAATGTAGAAAACGTAGGCATTGGAGAGAGAAAAACTGTTATCAGCTCCCCTCGCCAATTGCCATTATGTTGAAATGCTGCTGGTTTATGCAATATAAGATATAGCTTATGATTCTCTTTACCTAGGATTAGTTTGTTTGCAGCATCTATATCCATTGTGCTTGAATTCTGTTTTATTATGCTAATGAAGGTAAGAATACATCACACTTGTTATTCACCTTACTATTTATATTTTTAAGCAAGTTATTAACAGTCATTATAAATGAAGACATGTAAATGTATTTCCTACATATAGATTTGGTTTGGAAAGTAATTAGCATATTGCAAAGTAGTTTTAATTTTGTAACAATATGTCTCTCTATTAATAATATGGGCATTATATTCCATTTCTTTATACCATCAAAATAATTTGTGATTCAAGTGTAGACATCCAACATCATCTCCTGGAATTCATTTATACCATAAGCAATTGTGTTAGGCTATAGTGAACCTCAAATTGTATCTCAAATATCCATTTATGGTCATTACAGCTAACATTTGCACAGCACTTTAGAAAGCAGTGGCATATACATTACTCTCACAATGTCTTTCAGGGATGAATAGTGGATATTAGCAATACCCACTGTAAAAGGGATATACCAAGTCTTGCATTATTTCCACTCAATATGCTTCTATGAAGAATCCATATCATAAGTTGTGACTGAAAATCCACAATCATAAATATTTAGAATCCAAAATTTTTGACCAATACACATGCATTGACATGAAAAGCAACTGGTTAAAGATATCTAACACTTCAGCTACACTATTATTGAGACTTCCATGGCAGTGATTAATGAAATATGCCATCATATCCCCAAATAATCAAAGTGTATAGTTGAATCATAATTCTGATCATTGGCAATGTGGTTAATACCTCACTGTAAGTTGAGATCTCATCCTTCAGAAAGTTAGCCACTATCATGGATAATTTGCCAGCTTTATTCATTCTCATGTTTCTGGAAGAGGCTGAATTCCCCCTCCTTCATGGCCATATCTTATCTTCCTCAGCTCCATCTTTTTCCTGGCTCTGATAAAGCAGTTCCTGTCCCTTTTCCTTTCAGGTCTAGAGTTGGTAATGGATTCCTACTGTTACTAGTACCTGGGTAATTCAACATTCATTGCTGTTTCCCTTAACCATGTGCACAACTCTGAATAGTCATTTGATTAATTTATCTTTGAAATTACAGCTGAGTCTGTGATATGTTTCTTGTTGGTACCCTGACCAAATTCCAGTCCATATAGCTAAGCTTCTTTTTATGTCCATGGTAAAATTACTTAAACAAAAGATTGCATATTTTATCTTAGATTAAATTTTATGTATTTTATAATTTTGTTTTAATTAATGAAATATTTTTCATTTTATTTTCTATTGGATTTTATTTGATAAATGGTCTTGAATAGATATACTGACGTTGAGAAATGCTCATAATATAACAAAAAGCTAGAATAAAAGAGAATGATGAACTATGTAAGCATATATAAAAAATGATCCCAAACGAAAAGCAAATAACCGATATTTATAAAGTTGTTATTGAAAATCCACAATTATAAATATTTAGTGGCAGTAGGCAAACCCGGGACTCTGGTCCACAGGCTGGCACTGAGCCAAACCGACCAGGGCAAGAATTAATTTTTAATTCCCAAGGACTCTTAAATTTGTGCAACCTTGAACATCCCCTTTATAAGATCTTTTTATCTAGATGGGCCATATTAGATAGTTATTTGTTTTATAGAATGTCTGAAAGATCTCAGAGCATGAATGCTTAATTCCCTTAATTTAACTTTTATAAAATGGATTATATTTTTGTGAAAACTTCATAAGTACAAAATGAAATTATTTCTTTCCCCCATTGCCTTACATGCACATGAAAGAATTCCCATAGCTGAATGTAGCTAGCACACTCAATTTACATATGAAAAAGGTGTGAATAATCATCTGTTCTCATCTGAGTTCTGTTAGAACTCAAGGACTTTACTGCCACCATTTTTAGTCATATTCTATTTGTTTTCGCATGTACTAATAGTTGTTTGTCTATATGCAACATCTAATTTAATAACTGGCTTCAACATATTTATCTAATCTCATATTTCTAGTGAAACACTTATGTGGTAAAAAAAAAAATTGACTTTGAAAGTCCTCAGATCTGGGATTGAATCCCAATTCCATTTCTAGAATGTGTACATTTAAGTAAGTTATTGAAACCTTTAGCCTCAGGTTCCTCATTTATGAAATAGCAATGATATTAGTATCTGAAGAGTTGTCATGAGCTTTTTAAATAAAATTATGTATGCAAAGTATCAAGAATTGTTAAATTGCAGCCTAATCCTGTTAGCCAAATATGGCTATAGAGCTTTATCTGGAGAGAGTGATATTTTAGCCTAGTGGGAAGAAGGTTATCATCAGATTTATCCTCTGGATGTCCCTCAAATCATCCCCATGGAAAGGGTAGGTTTCCTTAATTCTGGATTCACCTTGCCATGATTAGGCTAATTTTTTTTCTTTTTTCTCTTCTTTTTTGTTAATCCTCAACCTATAGGACATTTTTCCCCCATTGATTTTTAGAGAGAGTGGAAGGAAGGAGGAGAGACAGAAAGAGAAACATCTATGTGAGAAAGAAAAATCAATTTGCTGCCTTCCCGCATGTTCGCCAACCAGGGCCAAGGATTGAGCCCACAACAGAATCCTTGAGCCCTTAAACAATCAAACCCCGGACGCTTCAGCCCAAAGGCTGGTGCTCTAACTATTGAACTGAAGCAGCTAGGGCTACGCTCATATTTTTGTTTCTTCTTAATCTGTTCCCTTTATGTATAAGTGACATGTTTTCCTAGTTAGATTTTGAGGTATCGAGAGTGGGTCCTGTCTTTTTTTTCTTTCACATCTTTCTGATTTGTTGCAATTGTGATAGGCATTCAATAAATACATACTGAAAACTTGCCTAGAATAACACACAAAGAATTATAGGCTTGTAGGGAACTTTAAAATCAACTTGCATGCTAGCTTCATTTTACAAATGAGAAAACAGAGGTTATAAAGATTCCCTAGTGTTACACAGCTAGAAAGTCTCACAGCTGGCATTTCAATTCAACTCTGATTCTCATGCCAGTTCTTATTTCAATACTCAGTACTCTCTTTCTTAACATGATAAATTCAATGGATTGGAAATTGTAGGTTATTATCACATAGTATTTTGGAGAACAGATCTTCTTTGGCAGGACCATTTATCTAGAATGGTAGTTGTCTCACATTAGCTTACATTCAGAATCATCTGGAAAGTTTATTAAAATATAGAATGTAGGACTCCACCCCCTGAGTTTCTGATATAGGTCTGAGTGGGGCTCCAGATTCTATAGTTCTAATAAATGCTGAAGTGATGCTGATAACTCTGATCCAGAGACCACATTTTGAAAGAAGCTGAGCTAAAGTTATTATGGATTCTTTTTTCCTATTTCTCTTAAAACCTAACTTGATCCAAGAGGCCATTGTATAAGCTGTGCTTCCTACAGAACACAAAGTACACAATAGTACTTGGAACAATGTTTACTTTGAAAGCATTGTTATTTCATTCAAGAGAGCCATTGAGCACCTGATATGTAGTGCATGGCACTATAGAATATTTTAAGGTGCATAAAACCCAATGATTTCTCATCTTACATTTAAGTCCTTTATCCATTTTAAGTTTATTTATGTGAATGGTGCAAGTTGGTGGTCTAATTTCATTTTTTTTGCATGTATCTGAGCAAATTTCCCAGCACCATTTATTGAAGAGACTGTCTTGACTTCATTGTATGCTCTTGCTTCCTTTGTCAAATATTAACTGAGCATAATGGCTTGGGTCAATTTCTGGGTTTTCTGTTCTATTCCATTGATCTATATGTCTGTTCTTGTGCCAGTTCCAGGCAGTTTTGAGAACTGTGGCTTTGTAATATAGCTTGATATCTGGTATTGTGATCTCCAACTTTGTTTTTGTTTTGTTTCCACAGCATTGCTGTGGTTATTTGGGGTCCTTTTTTTATTTCAGATGAATTTTTGGAGAGTTTTTTCTAGGTCTGTGAAATATGCCATTGGTATTTTAATGGAGATTGCTTTGAATATATAAATTGCTTTGGGTAGTATGGTCATTTTAATGATGTTGATTCTACCAATCCATGAGCATGGTATATTCTTCCATTTGTTTATATCTTCCTCTATACCTTTTTAATGTCCTGTAGTTTTCTGAGTTCAGGTCTTTGACTTCCTTAGCTAAGTTTATTCCTAGGTATCTTAGTTATTTTGTGCAATGGTAAATTGGATTTTTTTTTTTTAGTTTCCCTTTCTGTAAATTCATTGTTTGCATATAAAAAAGCCATAGATTTCTGGGTGTTAATTTTATATCCTGCTACATTGTCAAATTCATTTATTAAGTCTACTAGTTTTTTGATGTAGTCTTTAGGGTTTTCTATGTACAATATTATGTCATCTGTGAATAATGACACTTTTACATCTTTTTTTCCAATTTGGATGCCTTGTTTTTCTTTTTCTCATCTGATGGTTATGGCTAGCTCTTCCAGTACTATGGCAAACAGGAGTGGTAAAAGTGGGCATCCCTGTCTTGTTCCTGTTTTTAGGGGAAATGGATTTAGTTTTTGCCCATTGAGTATGATGTTGGCTGTACGTTTGTCACATGAGGCTTTTATTATGTTGAGGTATGATCCCTCTATTTCCTCTTTGCTTAGAGTTTTTATCAAGAAAGGGTGTTGAATTTTGTCAAATGCTTTTTCTGCATCAACTGATATGATTATGTTATTTTTGTCTCTCAATTTGTTTATGTGATGTATTATGTTTATTGATTTGTGGATATTGTACCAGCCTTGCATCCCCAGAATAAATGCCACTTGGTCATGGTGTATGATATTTCTAATGTAATGCTGGATCCAATTTGCTAGAATTTTGTTGAGGAGTTTAGCATCTATGCTCATCAGAGATATTGACCTGTAATTCTTATTCTTTGTAGTGTTTTTATCTGGTTTTGGGATTAGGATAATGCTGGCTTCATAGAAAGAGTTTGGAAGTGTTCCTTCCTCTTGAATTTTTTGGAATAGTCTGAGAAGGAAAGGTTTTAGTTCTTATTTGAATGTTTGTTAAAACTCCCATGTGAAGTGTCCAGATCAGGACTTTTGTTTGTTGGAATTGTTTTGATTACCACTTCAATTTCATCAGTAGTTATAAGCTTATTTAGGTTTTTTTATTCTTCTTGATTGAGTTTTGGAAGATTATATTTTTCGAGGAATATGTCTGATCTCACTCATTTGTGGAATATATTGAATAACATAAATTGATGAACTAAAGTGGATCCAGAGACACAGAAGCATCAAACAGACCATCCAACCTCAGAAGGAAGGCAGGGCGGTGGAGGGGGTGGAAGGAAGAGATCTATCAAGAGACTTGTATGCATGCCTGTAAACATAACTCATGGACACAGAGAATAGGGGCGTGAGGGCATGTGCTGGGTAGGGGGGGATGGGAATGATGACCAGGAAGAGATCAATGGGGGTGGGAGGGGGGGAGAAGGAGACATAAGTAATACTTTAAACAATAAATAATTAAATAAAAACAAACAAACAAACAAAAAATCCAATGAGTACTTTCAAGGTTGCCCTGTGACCTCATACAAGAGAAAAATTCCACTTTACAGGCCAGGAATCAGTTAGAATTTAAGAGTGATGAAGTTAAGGAAGCTTCAATATGATTGTAGATGTGTTCCAGAGTAATTATATTGACCATAATCTGTCCATCAACATACTTCTAACAATCTTGGAAAGTAAAAGCAACTTCTGAAATGTTAAATATTATTTTTAATGTAATTCTATTCTGTAATAGAATATCTAATATTTTTTTTCTAATTTATTTTGTATCTGAGATATTATTAATTGCCGTGGTTCTTGAAGCCCGAGAAAATAATTAACAATCTTTGTATGTGGGACAAAACATTCTGTATCCTGGAATTCCTGCCAATTCATTTGGCAGAATTAGAACTAATTCCAAACATGGGAAACCCAATGTATTCTACATAAAGCAAATTAATTATTTTAGACAGGATTCTTTTTTGTTCTCTTTTAGATATGTGTAACTAGGGTCCATAGACCTCGAGTGTTTGTATAGTTGAACCTCAGGGGATTCTGACTCCCTTGAAACTATATGCAAAAATGTTTGAGCACAAATTTGTACTTTCTTCTGGGTTAGAGGGTTTATCACTTTCATCAAATTCTCAAAGGAGTTAACCACTTTCCTATTAGGCTACCAGAAGATGAATAAAATAATTATAATCCATTTATAATTATTCATATAAAATACTATTAAATTGAATATAATTGAGTTACAACATGGCTGATAGAGTCCAAAAGAATGCTGTACTATCAAGAAGAGGACAAAAGCAGCTGGCATTGTCAATTTCTTCTGTATCCATTATAATCTAATTAGAGGCTCAGTGCATGAAATTTGTGCATGAAGGAGGAGTTTCCTCAGCCTAGCCTGTACCCTCTTCAATTGGGGGCCCCTTGGAGGATGTCTGACTACCTGTGGGATCGGGCCTAAACCAGCAGTTGGACATCCCTCTCGCAATCTGGAACCACTGGCTCCTAACTGCTCACCTGCCTGCCTGCCTGATCACCCCTAACTGCCTCTGCCTGCCACCCTGATCATCCCTAACTGCCCTCCCCTACTGGCCTGGGTGCACCTAACTGCCTGCCTAATTGCCCATAACTGCCCTCCCCTCCCTGCTTGGTTACCCCCAACTGTTCTCCCCTGCATGCCTGATCTTGCCTCCAACTGCCCTCCTCTGCTGGCCAATTTGGTTCTGATGGTCAGTTTCTATGCCAGTCAGCATCAAAATCTCTGCCTTCTAGGCAGCCATTGGCTCCCCACAGCACCCAGATTTGGTTTTGATTGGTCAGTTTCAATGCCAGTCAGCGTCAGAAGCTCTGCCTCCTAGACAGCCATTGGTTCTTCACAGAATCCACACTTGGTTCCGATTGGTCTGTTCCTATGCCAGTCACCTTCTCTGGGCCTATCTCCAGGCCTGATCAGAGAGGCGAGGCTGAACAGTAGCCCCAGTGGATGCTGGGAGAGAAAGAAAGGCCTGGCTTCTGGAGAAGCTGGGAAAGAAAGAGGGAGAGAAAGAGAGAGAGGCAAGGACTGATCAGCAGTTGCCACTGAGGCTGCGGATCATACCTTGCCTCTCTTTCTCTGGGTCTCAGCCCCCTGGGCAGTCAGTGCTAGGTCGCCAGACTGCAGCGGGGCAGTCAGTGCTGGATCGTCATGGCAACCCAGCACTGACTGAAGGACTTCCAGGTTGGTCAGCCTTTGTGATCCGTTGTTACAACCCTGGGCTTTTATATTTTAGGATGGCTTCTATACCCTGGATTCAACTGTCAGTTTCAGTTTTAGGCTCTGACTTAACTTTTGTCCTTATATACAAACTATCTTCATGAAATGTCATGAGGGCTTTCTCCTGACTATTTTATGGAAGGGCATAGAGGAATATTAGAAGAGAGAAACCATTCCTAGAAGGCAACCCAGATCTTTTTCACCATCTGCATCCTTACCTGGGTTAGTTGCTTGTTGATACCATATGCTTCTTTAATCACTCTTCATTTTATTGGCATTTTGGTTTCAGCCTATATAGATAATTAATAATCATAACATCCAGAAAACTCCCTGCAGATCAGTGAGTCTGAGGGGCTATCCCTGGAATAAATAGAAGTGCAGTGCAATCTTCCTTATCCTTTTAACCTGTCTAACTTGTACCATCCAACAAGGCCCAGCTCAAATACTTCTTCCTCCTTGAAATCTTCCTCAACATGTAAATGCAGAACTCTTGTCCTCTTCTTGATAGCACAGTATTCTTTTGAACTCCATAAGCCATGTTTTAACACAATTATATTCAGTTTACTAGTATTTTCTATGAAGACAATGAATGGTTTATATGTGCATACTGTGCTCTAAGCACAGTGACATGAAGGAGCAGGCACTTAAAAATCACTGTTAAACAAATATAAGGAATGGCTTCAGAGTGTCAATACAACAACATTCTCCATATTTGAGAAGTAAAAACCACACCATCTTTAATTTGGAGCCCTCATAAAACTTAGTAGTTTTAAACGCATTGATGCCCCATAAATTCATAAAAGTATCACAATTGGCAAAAAACCTGGGGTGTGGCACAGAACATCTGTGCTTTCTAGGAAAAATGAATGAGCTAGCAGCTGGCATTGTCAATTTCTTCTGTATCCATTATGATCCATTATGATCTAATGGCTTCCATATCATGAATTCAACCAATAGTTTCAGTGTGTGAGAAATATTTGGATTTTAAGCTTTGCTGCAGGGAGAGACATGGACCATTTTAATCCCCAAAAATGTGCTTCTGAACACAATATGTGCTAAATGTTGAAGGTGTTTGCTCACTGAAATCTTATTAATTCAGAAGCATATAGTCATCAGTCATTTTGAAAATGCAGACTCACACTAAGTGATTTAACACTTAAAGTGTAGTAAATACATTTACCTGCTTTATGAAAACTGATTCTTATGAGAGCTCAAAGAGATATGTGACTTGCTCAAGGTCATTCACAACTTCATGACCTTTTCACTAAAGTAGGGTACCATTCTAATCCATATATCCCTACCTATTTTGCACCAGGCTCAAAAGAAAAACAATTCTTTTCTCCTGGATATCACCTTTCCTTGGCAGCTATATAACTCTACCAATTTAAAACAACAACAACAAAAAAAAAAACAGAGTGAAGATAAAGCACAGAGAAAATTATATTTGACAACCTAATGGAGCATTCTTTTTTGTTATTTGAAAATAGCATCATTCAAGCATCATCATTCAACAGCTTTTAGTTCCAACAAGTAAGGGGCATATTTATCTGGCATTTGAAAGAGAGTTGAAACCACAAAATCATATACCAGAAGGCAACAAAGAATTTCACTTTGACTAGTTATGTTTCCTATGGGCCCTTGATTGGAAAGGCTTCTCTAAGATTCCAGTAGACCGTATATTATATATTCCTTTTAATTGTTGAGAAAAAAATTTTTCCAACATTCCAACTTTATTACAATACTAGAAGCCCAGTGCACAATAATTTGTGCACTCTGGGGGAGGGAGGGGGGTCCCTCAGCCCAGCCTGTGCCCTCTCACAGTCTGGGACCCCTCGGTGGATGTCCACCTGCTGGCATGCCTGGCCAGCCTGGGTGAGGGGCTGATGGCAGTTTGCAGGCTGGCCAAGCCCACCCCACATGCCCTGCCCACCGTGCCACGCCCACCCCACCACCTGCACCACATCCACGTCTGTGGCTGCTGGCCTTCCTCTTGACTGAGTTAATTTGCATACAGCCACTCTTATTGGCTGGTGGGTGTGGCCTGGCTGGTAGGCGTGGCTTAGGTGTCTTGGAGAGATGGTTAATTTCAATATTACTCTTTTATTAGAGTAGATTTAATATATATTTACTTATTAGTAGTAGTTCTCATTTCACATAGGCTTACAAAAGAGAAGCTTTCAGTAAATACCTTTCCCTGGATAGCTTAGAGCCCCCTGTATGAAGACAGCTTATTTGAGACTAAGAAATCTCAATACTGATGGCTTCCTCTGAGGTATATTGCTTTCCTAAAGCTGATGCACAAGGAAAAAATGAACCCTTTATGATTCTATCTTTTTTGTCCCTGCCCTTATATCTACCAGGAATGTCATCTAGTAATGGCTAAATCATCTTCATCACCTATGCTAGAAATCATTTTTTCAAAGATGCCCCTTGATTTCATCCGGGAGGATCATCCTTTTCCTCCTCTGTGTTCCAACAATATTTTATTCATTCCTTTATTCTACACTTACTAAATTCCATTAAAACACAGTCTTTACTTCTCTGTTTCCCCAGGTTGACCATGAGCAATTTTAGGTTAGGACTCATTTTTTACTTTTTTTCTTTTTTGCACAGTGCCCAGGATATCATCACTGCTACCCTTGCCCCTATCTAGCATTTACTGAGTGTCGAATTCCATGTCAAAGGCCTTATAAAAGTTGATATATGAGGCAAGTAATGTTTTCCTCATTTATACTCTACTTACACAGTTGAGAAGTCTGGATTTTAAATTTTACAAAATTATTTTAAGTAAAATTATGTTAACATAAAATTTACCCCTTTAAAGTAAATATTTCAGTGACATGTTCATTCACAATGTTTTACAACCATCACTTCTATTTAGTTTCAAAATATTTTCATCACCACATACAGAAACTCTGCACCTACTGAGTGGTCATTCCCCATTCCCCTCCCCCTCCCTGCTTTCTGTTGCTATGGATGTGCCTATTCTAGATATTTCATATGAATGGAATCTTACTAGATGTGACCTTTTATGTCTGAGAAGCCTGGACCTTATTTCAATTCTACCTAAATTTGGATTCTGTTGCCTTATTCACCATATTTTATTTTGTTTTACATTATAGGTGTTCACTATAAATTTGAGGGTTTATAGAAGGGGCACTGATCAGGCTACTTATTTTCTACTTAACCTAGTTATTTATAATTTTATTTACTTTCATAAAGGATCCTTCTGAAGCTTCTACCAAGTGTCAGTTTAAGAGACTACAGCTTAGAGGTAGCTAAACAGAAAGGAAGGTGGTGAGAAGCACAGGTTTGTAATGAGCTTTCTCTGTAGGTTCCATATTACTTCAAATTGACGCCTACAACTGATTTGCTCAGATCACACTTTTGGGATAAATTTAGAAGAGACTAGGAGTGAAGCTGGCCAGCTACCCCATTTGTGAATGGATTATCAATTTGTTTGCCAGGGCTAGAGAACCAGACTCCTGGCTGGTTTCTATGGGGTGCCAAGAAAATTAGAGAAACCCTTCCTTGCTTGAAGGCAGTCAGATTTGTCAGGAGAGGTTTTAAGAGTGTCAATTTTTTAAAATTATTATTCTCAATGTGGGAAGCAAATTTTGATACTACTTGAAAAGCAATCAAATGCATTACATTTAATTTTTAATGACTAACCTGTCTGGTTATAACTAACAAAATTCCTAATAGATAATTCTTACATTTTCATGTTTCTGTCAAAATCTGCATTATTTTTATGTTGCCTATATGCAGCATGTTTCAGGAACCTATCTTAATGATGTCTCTATCTTTATTTAAAATTTAATTATACCTTCACTGGTATGACAATAGAGAATTAG
>PVJC01040890.1:0-15590 GCA_004026665.1 Murina feae | reverse complement strand
TGTATCCCATTAGCTGCTGTGGTGGGTCAGTTCTGTGGGGAAGCAGGGCCATACTGGCAGAGTTGCTCAGGTGTGCCTGTCCAGGTGAGCAGGGGCCATGCAGCCCAGAGAAGAGAGGTAGGGAGGTCTGGTGAGAGGAGCCAACCTGTGAGCTGGGCTGGACAGGGAAGGCGGGAGGGTGGCAGAGGGGGTCCCAGGAAGAGAAAGGTTTGGCCAACAAGGCCAAGGCATATGGCCTGTGGGCCTCGAGTTTGACATGCTTGGTCTTGAGCCAGTTATATCCATTAGGGTCCTTTGGCTGCAAGTGACATAGGGATGACTCAACACAAACATGGATTTAGGGGACACCTCTATGGGGTGTTCTCAGACACGGGAAGGCTGGGGGCCATGCATAGAAAGGACACTTCCAGGGTCATACCAAGAGGTCTCAGCAGGAATGTGGGGGCATCCTGGTCCAGGCACAGGCTCTAGAACCCCTGATCCCCTGACCCAACCCCCTCAGTCTTTGAACATGAAGAAGGAACCACAGATGAAGGCTCTTCATCTTTTCATCTTACACACAAGCAGCTGGAGGTCCAGGAGATCATTCAAGGTGCCCAAAGCCACATGGCCAGCAAGTGGCAGAGCAAGAGTATATATCCAAACCCACAGGCTCCCAAAACTAGGATTCTTCTGCTGCAGCAGAGTCTCCCAAATTTCAGGCATCCCAAGCTACCGTCATAATTGTTATCATTTGCATGTATAGTTGACCATTCAACAAACACCACTTATGCATGGATTTTTTTCAATAAATACTGTAAGTGTATTTTCTGTTTTTTTATAATTATCTTTTCTCTAGGTTACTTCATTATATGAATATAGTATATAATACATATACAAAATATGTGTTAACCAACTATGTTATTGGTAAGGCTTTTGGTCAATAGTAGGCTATTAGCAGTTAAGTTTTGGGGCACTCAAACATTATATGTAAATTTTCTTTTATTTTTTTCTCTTATGCAAATTTTAGACTATGTGTGGGGGAGTCAATGCCCTTAACCCTCGTGTTGTTCAAGAGTCAACTGTACTACCTCTAAGATTTTGACAATTTTTTTAAAACCAATTACTTGTAAAAATAAAATACCCTTTTATTCATCTTAGGCAATAGTATCAGTGAAATCATGGATTTGATGTGCTACATTCTCTTCTAATACACCTCAGATAGTCTTATACTATTAAAACAAGCAATGCTCATCCTTTAAGGGTCCCCAGATCACCTTTGTGGGGACCTTACCATAAGTTTCAGGAACTGTGTGTAACTAAGCAGCTTTTCCATTAGGAGGGCAATGCAGATGGGTAATTTTCAAGCTTCTTTTTAGGCCTCAACTCTTGCTGTTAAAGAGACTCTTAGGTTGAGTTCCAGTTTGGGAAAGAAATAAAAAGGGGGTTGCTGGCCTTGGGGTGGAACTTGGGAGGAGGAAGTCCTCAGGGCTGACCTCAGGGCTACCCCTCAGATCCCAAGACTGGAAAGGACCCCAGGTGAGGAAACTGGTGCCCAGCACGGCGTGACCTTGAGTGGCTACTGGTCAGGAGTGTACCTGAGTGAGTTGGGCCTTGTGTCATGGATAATAGAAGCTATAGCTCAGGAAAATGTGTGATGAACGTGGTGGGCGGGGCCTCTGTCCTGCATGCTTCCTGGGCTGCAGGAGCCCCAAAGCTAAAATCTGCATTTCCTAGGCTCCTATGGACAGTGGAGGTGAAGTGGGGGCCATGCTACTAATACTGGGACTCTGATACATATCATGATGGTGGGGTCATTGGGATAATAGAAAGTTCTAGAAGTGTGTCCTAGAGTCTGGCAGCCTTGAAATGCACTCCCATCCCAGATTCCAGGGAGTGTTTTTGAGAAGGGATGAAAATTAAGTTGTTCTATGACAGTAACATGTAAGAGTGATGACTACTTCACTGAGGAAGTAGGGGCCAAAGGGCCTCCATTCCTTCCTAGGACCTCCTTTGCTCCTTGAAGGCTAAGGATACAAGTCCTGAGTTAGCACATTTCAGGGTCAGGAAACCACCTGACCCCGCAGGTGGTGGGTCAGGGTGTTGTGACTCCCCCTCCTCCTCAGGGAAGACCTGGGGGCCAGGGTGTCCACTGGGCACAGTCCCCAGGGTGCCCTGGGATTAGCTGGGCCACTGGAGAAGGGAGATCCCAGGACACAAATCGCTCCGCAGGACTTATTCTCACTGCCCAGTGCCAACTTGCCTCAGCGGACTCCTTTTCTCAGTTCCTGGAAGATGGATGATTTCATTATTTGTGGCGCTCCGCAGTGAATCTGGGAGTTTCAGCAAAAGCGAGCACTTTCCCTGCATGGCGCCTTCCGCTCACTGCTATTCATCACGTTTAATCAGTCATCCACCTGGGCTGAGCCTGGGGCTAGGGGGGGAGGGCTTGCTGCTGAGTGCGTGTTTACTCTGAGGGGTTGCGGGGGGCGCTGTGCACGGGAAGGGACAGGCCTGGGGGTCACTGCAGCTTCATCAAAGGCAAGAGAAGGACTGACCATGGAGGGGAATGACAGGAGAAACCTCGTGGGGCCTCACAGCCTGGCCCCACCGCCAAGAACCTCCTCCCACCCCATGGCAGGGAGGGGACGAAACACGGAAAAGAAAAGAAACAGCCAGAGCTCTCTAACGAGGGAGTGTTGAAGATTTTAATTCACGATGAAATGTGTTCTTGTTTGTGTACAACTCATTTTCCTCCCCAGTGGAGGGCTTTGTCCTCCACCGGGTGCTTCTACAGCGCGGCGCGGCCCCGCGGTAATTAAGGCAGCCTGTGCCTCTTCAGTTGGCGGGGCCGGCTGTTCGCGTTCACATGTTGGGAAGCAAACATGGCCTGGATGGGTTCCTGGGTCTAAAAAGGGGAATAAAACAACAAAGAATGGAAGAAAACACCTCCAAACAGAGACTTGGCTCCTGCAGGCATGATGTCATCTGGCAAATGCGAGCAGGCCTGTTGGTGCTGATGGGAGGAACCGGAGCTGCTCTGCTAGGGGCTCTGAAAAGGAGAGCAGAGGTGGTGCCTGGAGCCTGTATGAACCGGCTCATAACTCACACGCTTACAGAGGCCAGGCAGGAGCTGTAGGTGAGGGAAGCAGGTTGAGTGTAATTTTCAAGACAATTGCATTTTGTTTGCTTAGTAAATACACAGGGAATTTATTTCCACGAAGAAATAAGTGCTCTCACTTCTCTTGAAACACATGGCTCTCTTGATCTATCTTTTGTTTTTAGTAGAGAGTGGTAGAGAGATTTGTTTCTATGATGGAAAAAAAAAAAAAAAAAGCCAGCAGTCTGAGAGAGCACAAATGGTGATTGATGGCTCTCGGCTTCGCTGGTGAGGGGAAACAGGGGGTTGAGGAGTGTGGCAAGTTCAACACATGCCTTGCTCAGGTCATGAGTTGCCTGATGGAAGGTACATCCATTTTGCCATGACTTTGATTTTTCAGAGGAATCTGAAATTCTAGATTTTTATGTAAAATCCTCTCTTTTATTTCATCTTTATTGAGACATAATGACAACTAAATTCTTAGATATTTAAAGCATGCAACACGATGATTTGATGTATATATATGTTGTGGAATCTACTCATTTTTAATGTTGAAAACCAACAGTACAGACCAATGAATTATGGGCTGGTCATGACATATTTCCTGGCTAAATGTGGCTTGTCTGTCATTTACCATCTGGGGTAGACTGTTAACCTGCCTACTTATGAAGCAAAATTTTCTTCTAACTTTGGTGAATGTTTCATTTCATCTGTCTAGACTCAACTTTTCCACACACAAAATCAGCTCCTTCTATTTCTGCCATGGATTATGTTCAAAGCCTCTAAAACCTATTTATTTATCCTTTCCTGAGTTTGGTTTTCGTGGGACAGTGATAGCTTAGGATAGTCAGCACAGCGCACAGCTGGTGCCACCTGTCCCCTCATTCCTTGGCATGTTGCCCAGTGGTGGCTTCTTACTGCCCCCTGGGCTCTCCCTCTGAGGTCTCAGCTGCAGGAGCTTTGTGGGTGACGGAGGATTAGGGGATCGGGGACCTGACACTCTGGGAAGCAGCCCCATGAAGTCCAGATGGGAGCTGGTGGGACAAACCCCAGCTGCTTTCCCCTCAGCACATCCCCTCTGAGGCCTGTCCCACAGTGTCTCCCATATGACCTAGTGAGATTGAGCGCAAGGTCCCACAGTGGTCCCCTGCTTAGTATCCCACCAGGCTGGATATGATAATCCTCTCCTTTGTGCCTCCCTTCCCTGCTCTCCTGCCAGTGCTCCTTGGAATCCCCTCCAGATCAACTACTGAGCTAATAACACCCAGTTTCTGGAAGATTCCAGCCTAAGTCTCTGTGTAAAGCATGGAGACCTAAGCTGTGCCTGGTCTAACTAAGAGCAGAATGAGTGAATGAGGCCTTAGAAAGCCACCTCGGAGGCTGCTGAGCTGGGTATTTAGAACCTTGAAGAACTCAAACTCTAGACCAAACGATCTGCTTTGGCCTTTGCAGACCTAACTCCCCATCGCTTTCCGGCTGGTTCTGAAGCTGCCGCTGCCATTTTGCAGCAGCAGCCACTGCAGGGGCTCAGACGCGAAGGTGAAAGCTCCTGGTCTGGCAGACGCTTGGCTGACCCTTCCAGAAAGATGCCCTTTGATGTTGTTGCAGCCCCGGGTCCTGAGGCAGCTGTGATGGTAACAGTCCCAATTACCTGGGCCATTTTGCTTGATGGGACGACCAAGAGCCACAGATGGCTCCTGAGTGCACCTTGCTAGTGACAGACTTTTGTGAAACCAGCCCACCTGGTATAATACTTACACACATATAATCATATATACAATTTTTAAACTTTAACTCTTTTGAGGAGAAGCTGCAATCATTTGGAGGTGGCCCAAACACCCGAGACCCCAAGGACAGACTCCTGAGCATCGCTTCCAGCATTGAAGGCCAAGGTTTCATCTCCGCATCTCTAGTACTTGCATAGGCCTGGCGTGAGGCAGAACTCAGAGCAAGGAGTGTCCATGGACCCCCAGGTAAGGTGAGATGGGAGCCGGGCCCACCAGCTCCTAGGACATCCCACAGTCTGGATGAGTGTGATTGTTTCCATGTAGAGTCAGACCAAATGTTGTTGCCAAGATTGCTGCGGAGGGAGGCTCTGCCCGGCCTGTCATCAGAACGTCAGGTTTGAGTTCTGGGTTAAGGTAGTGTTTGCCATATTTTTTGTTGTAAAGGATCCTCTCTCCCTTTGCGATTGCTAAGTAACAGGTAGGATGGTACTGTGAGATTCTGTGAGATATACTGTTCCCCCCAAATCTTTTCCCCAGTGGTCTTGGCATCCACCAATCAGCTACACCTGAGTCAATTATTACATTTTTCAAAGTCTATAATTCCTTACACATATCAGCAGGTGGTATCCTATAAAGAATTGTCCCTGACCCAAATCACCATCTTTTAGTATCACTATGAATTCATAGATTATTTTTCAAACATTCAATATGTCCATATCTATTTCTAAACATTTTTTATGCTCAAATATTTTCACATTGTCCAGTGGGAGCTCTTTTTCCATAGCTCCTGTTTCCCTTTGGCCTGTCCCCATCATCTCTGAGCACTTCCTGGCTTTCTGGCACAAGGTGACTGTCTAGAACCTTCCAGAAGGTCAACATTATAAGAGACAAAATGAAGGCTTTCTGTTCTACATTAAAGAGAATGAAAGAATCATGACAACCAAATGCAGTGCGTGATCCTGAAGTTTTAATAAGCACCAAATTTTGACTGTGTATTAGATTAAATTGCTGTGCCAGCATTCACTGTCTTGAGTGTGTTGTGATTACATAGGGAAAGCCATTCCTCAGGAGATACACACTGCAGTGTTTATGAATGAAGTATGATCTCTGCACCATTGTCTCACATGATTTAGCCAGAAAAGGAAAACTACACAAACACACTTATACATACACACACTTGCACACACACACACACTTGCACATATACACACACTGTCCATACAGACATGCCCCATATGTGCCAGCTAGTGAATCTAGGTGAAGGCCTAGTGATGTTCACTGTACTGCTCCTGACTTTTCTATGGGTTCGCCATTTTTAAAAATAAGAGGCTGGGAAAACTAAAGTGAAGTGAAAAAAGAAAGAAGGAATAGGAATTGTGGTCAGAATTGTAAATAGTCAGACTTTTATCTTTAAGAAATCATGTCCTCTGGTTGCTACTAAGCCTCTGACATGAGGAACAGGCCGGTTGTATTTTTTAACCTCCAAAGAATAAAATCTAGACAGATTTGAAAAACAATTGTCTCTCTTATTCAAGAGAAACTGCTAATGAGGAAAAGAGGGAGGGAATGAAGGAAGAAATTTGTTAATAAAACATCGGAGCCAAGCACGTGATTAAGCACTTCCTCCTACAATATTTATCTAATTCAAACAACAACCTTAAAAAGACAAGAAAATCAAGGCTTAGAAAATTCACAAACCTGTCCCTAGAAAACCCATCATCTCACATAAAGGTTTCAAACCAATCTATATATATAAAAGCCTAAGCAACCATTTGGCCATTTGACCATTTGACCATTCAACTGGTTAGCTATGATATGCACTGACCTTCAAGGGGCAGACGCTCAATGCACAGGCATGGAAACATGGAACAGACTGATGAATCTCAGAGGGAAGAGGGGAAGAGAGAGGGTGGGAAGAGATTAACCAAAGATCTTATATGCATAGTAGAGACCCTTCCATGTACTGGTGGGGTCCCTTGGCCTGGTCTGAAGGGATCAGGCTGGAACCAGCAGTTTGACATCCCCCGAGAGGTCCCAGATTGTGAGAGGGCATAGGCCAGGCCAAGGGACCCCACTGGTGCATGAATCCATGCACTGGGCCTCTAGTTAGTCATAAGGAGAGAGCATTGAAAGCTACCTGAACTTAGAGATTTTAAAGATTCTGACCTGAGCTTATCTTTTTTTCAAAGCTTTGTAGCAGGGAGGGTTGTGTTCTTTGGGCTGAGATATTAACAGAGATACTTGGACCTCTCACCTAAGCTGAATCTTGGCCAAGGGAGTGAGTCTGGAGAAGCTGGTAATGTTCCCCTCTGTTTCATGGATAGTTCACAGGACTGCCTGGGAGGGACCTTCCTTGTCAGTAGCTCTACCTCTTTGCTTCCCAGCAGGAAAGGAGGCTTGGAGATATGGCCTGATGGGGGTGAGCCTGGGAGTGGCAGCGTATTTGGTCTGGGTGCAGCCTGGACCCCTGGCCATTACTCTATGGGATTCAAAACTCATGGGCAGAAACAAAGGGGCTTCCTCCTGGATTTGAAAAGCTCCTGACTCTTATGACACATGCAGACGTCTGCTTTCCATGTATTAGAGTGTAGTGGCAGGGTGTGAAAATTAGGGTATTTTATTCAGGGTGAATGAGTGGGGATATAGTCCACCCTTCCCCAGCCCATCCCCTGCTTCATGTCCCCTGCAACTGTGGAAGGAGAGGACACTTTCACTAGTTTGAATGGCATTCCATGAAGACACTTTCTGATTGCACTCCAGTAGCGGTATAAGCAAATTAGCCAGTTAAGGCAGCTCCACTAACTACATTCCCCATCCAGGCAACTCACTGTTTACTTCCCCATGAGCACAGAGACTAAAAATCTTGGAAAAAGATACTTAATGAAAAGTGTAAAAGTAAAGATTTCTTGATTATTTGAGCATCTGAAATGATTCTCACTCCAAGATTGAGCAAGTCAACAGCCCCTTCCCATCATCCCTTCAGGAACTCTTTACTCAGGGTGTATGACAAGGCCCAGTGAAACCATCAGGGGGGAATAGGACAGGGAGGCTGGTCATCAATAGTCAAACAGATGTAGCAGGTCTGAGCCCTCTGTCCACACCTCCTGGGTCTAGCATCTCTGGAGATCCAGGTAACAGCAGGCCTGGAAGGTGTTGGGTGAAGCCTAAGTAGTCAGGGCAGATTTGCTGGCATTTGAAGTTTCACACTGTGGTGGGTCATGTGGTTTTGAGGAGCTCAGGATCTCCCCTCCCCCATCCCTGAGTGAGAGGCTGGCAATCTGGACTGGGCAGGAATGACTGACCACTGGGCCACAGTGGGTACCAGAAGACACAGGACCTCTTCACAAGAATGTGAAGGGTGACTGGGAGAGAGGATCTGACTAGTGTTCCTGATGATTCAGATATGGCTCCCTCAGCCTGAGGGCACATTCCTATGGACAGCTTGGGGAGCATGTGACCAGAGCACCCTACCTCCATCCATTTCTCTGCCACAGTGAAGTCCACAGTTGAGATCTGTTGCTTGATTCAGAATGAAATACTCACTGTCTCATCTTCTTTTTGTGTGTGCTTGGCCCAGAAAGGATAGGCCTATTTATCACAGACTTCCACCTCCCCTTCCTTGTCTGATAGGAGCATTCAGCTAGAGTCCTATGTCTGAGATCATTGAACCGCTCAGCATCTGATTGCTCCCATGCAAACCATTTCAGCACCCAGGACAGCTCCCGCACATAGTGAGCGCTCAATAGCTATCCAAGTAAAGACAGAATCGTTGTCCAAGGACACACCAAGGAGGCTCCTGCTTTGCTAGTGGATGGTGCTGAGGAGCAGAATGGTCTCAGCATAGTGGTTTCAGGGCTCATGATCCCGTTTTAGTGAAGTGGGTGAAAGGAGAAAGCTAGAGTTTGGATATGGAAGCTACTGGGGGCCCCAAATTTGATAACAGGGGGTTCCCTACAAATGTCAGGGTTGTACATGAGATGTGACTGCAGTGATGTGTTGGTAATCTGGTGCTTTAGGGAAAAAAGGCCATGATTTGTAGCAATTGCTGACTCTAAGTACCAGTTAGCAAAATTTCTGAAGATTTCACAATCAGCCCTCAGGGCTGTCTGTGCTCTGCACACCACCAGATGTGAGTGACTAGGTGAGTCACCACTAGGGGTCCCAGCAGATGTGGGGGTGGGGGCACTATGGGGCTGAGGCTAAGCTTGCAAGCTCTTACCACATAACAGGGAGCAGCATTCCTTGAATTGCCCACAAAGTAACAGACACTGAGATCTGGAAGATTCAGAACAATTAACACTGGAGAAGAGGATGAGGCAGGACATTCAAGGAGAGTTAGGACTGTGAAAGGACCAGAAGAGGCTCTGGGAGGCTCCAGAAGCCCCGGAGGCTTTTTGAAAATGACTCTCCTTTGATTGGGCTGCAAAGACAAACCTGGAGGGAAGGATATCGACTGTGTGGCAATTTTATCAGAAAACAATGCAAAAAATTAGTACTTGATTGAGTCTTCAATTACTCTAAGAATTAGGGCATATTTGTCACTAAAAGTTGTTAAAAATGAAATGAAAACTGATTTTTCATCAAATGCAGTTTCAATTTTTTCCCCCCTTGTTCAGAAGAGATCGTTGAGAGCAGGAACTCTGATGATGATAATTTCTAGGTGGGCAACCTTCCTATACCTCAGTGTTCTCATCTGTAAAATGGGATAATAATAACAGTAGCTATGATATGTTTTAGGACCTTGGTCAAATCTCAGGAGAAGCCTGGACTGTATGGCTCAGTGTTGAGCATGGACCTATGGACAAGGAGGTCATGGATTGATTCCAGGTCAGGGCATATCCCTGTGTTATGGGCTCAATCCCCAGTTGGGAATGTGCAGGAGGCAGCCGATCAATGATTCTTTCTCATCCTTGATATTTCCATCACTTTCTCCCTCTCCCTTCTTCTCTGAAATCAACAAAAACGTGTTTGTTTTTTTTAAATCAGGAGAAAATCAGAGCAGACAGGAAATATTCAGGAAGAAACTGTAGCATGGGCAGCAGGGGTCTGAGAGTCTGTCAGCTGTGGTGTCTTGCTCTGGGCTCCCAGGAGAAGTCTCAGGATGGGTCCAGAGTCACACGGGTCGTGCAAGGACTGGTGAAGGGGCACAATAGAAGGACCTGCTTTGGGAGCGTCAGCTGGCAAGGACCAGCTGACTGGGCAGTTCAGATCCTGCCAGGGCTACAGGTTTGCGTGGGGAACTGGGAAGACACAGGTGCATCTCCATGCAAATAACTTCAGTGCCCATGGTTTCTGTCCCTGCAAAGTGTTCACATTTGCAAAATTCCTTGAGCGGGAAACCCAAGCCTCTCTGTTTCATGTGTGTTTACTGTGGGATGAGTTAACTTTTTCATTAAGCAACACAAATGGCTGCTGGAGTAAATAAATGGAGAATTAACTAAAAATAGGTGAAGCAGTGAAATTCAGCCACAAGGATGTTTATGAATAATGAAGGGGCCGACTCTTGGGCTGTATTTCAAGGGGCTCTCATCTCTGCCTGTCGCTCTCCCTGTGTGGCACAGGCAGGACTGTTTTTCCAGCATGGAGTCTCTTAATTAAATTTAATTTGTCAAACAGGTGAGATGCATTGGGTTTCCTCTGACTCCCATTGCTACAAACTTACAAAGTCTTCTCTGAAAAAAAAAAATGCTCCTCATCTGCTCCAAAGAGCTGGATTGCTGCTTTCCCCCCTTCCATTGTGAAGAGGAAATGGTACAGGGTGTTTGCCAGGTAATTAGTTATCTTCCTTAAAGGATCCTAAAGTCACCAGGGAACAGTATAGCCTCTGAGAAAAACTAAATGCCCACTTGAACACATTGTCTCCTGTCAGAGGTAGTTTCCCTCCCTCCCCCACGCTCACTCCCTGAGTCATAGCGACTCCAGTTGCCTGTGTTAATGACCTCTGGTTCCAAATTCGGTCACTTCCTGTCACTTCTGGGGTTTCAGCGTTGACACCATGTCTCTTTTAGCTCCTGGAAGCCCTGTAATGATGCCCAATTAGGAATGCATCTTTTCCTTCCTTCCAACTCACTCTAATTTATGTCCCTGGATAATACTCCCAGCAGGCAAGTCATCTGTACCTCTATACCTCTACATGAAGTAGAAACTTCTCAAGTTCAAGGTCTCTGGTGGGTAAACAAGACAGTTCCAAGTTCAGGGACATTCTCCTTTATGAACACCAACAACCCAATAACACATGACCTTCGTGTTGTTGGTGAGAAGCAGGTCATTTCCGAGCTTGTCAGCATAATCCATGGTCCCTGATCTGTAAAGATGTGAAATAAGAAACCATTTAGGAGGCATCAGGAAAACATGGCATGGCCCCTCCTCTCATTTGACTTTGACTTATTCGTGTATGAAATTGAGTGTTTGTGATGGGGAAGTATTAGAGATCCTGTGTAGTCAAATTAGTATCAGGGAACCAGAGTGTGGGAAGAGGTTATTTAATGTCCCCTAGTTCACCCCCCTTCCAACAGCAGAGAAAACAGACAGAAGCCTTAGACACATGCGAATTCATGTCCAAGAATTCATGACACCCAGCATAGACTGCAAAAGGAGAGCTGGTAGAGGTCCCAGATAATCTGGGTTAAAAAGACTTTTATTAGAAACATCATAGCCATTGTAGATTCGGCCATACATATCCATCTTTCCTCTTGTGAACGAACCTCAAGGTTCATGCCAACATTTAGTGGACATGTCGAAGCATCATCGAACTTCCCTGGGTCAAAGGCAAGTTCGGGTCCCAGTCTTGCCATCACCTGGGCAGACCATGTTCCCTCTCGAGGAATCCCCTGGAATCACTTTTTGAATCTATAAAATGGAACGAATGCTGAATCTCATTGGTTCTGTGATGCAGCTTTTTCACTAATCTGGTTGTATCACAGTCTATGGAGTTTTATCATGTTGTCGTAATTCAATTGCCAATGTTTTCTTTCTTGATGGCACGTAAAACAATGATGCATCCTCTGATCAATTTTGCCTTAGATGTGTGAAATGCAGTATCATCTGCCATTGGCCAGCTATAATGAAGGCCAAATGTGACCACATAGGGTTGAGGGGCTTTTGAAAATTATAAAACATCCCATGGTGGTTCAGGGAACGTGCCCCCTGGAGGTGTGCAGTGAACAAACTGCATGATTGCATCTGCCACCTCAGCACCGCTCTTCAGGGGGTGGGGTGCAAGGCCCTGAAAACATGCTGCTCGCATTAAGCCTGATGGACCTGGAGGAAAGAGGCCACTGCAGAGAAAATGGAAATCTGACAAATGACACCATTTCCCAAGAAGGTTGGCAGCAAGACATGTGAGTGTTGGCTGTGTATACACAAGGCAGATACAGCAAGTAATTTGTTCCTGATTTAATCATTGTATGGGCAATTTAAGGGACAATCTGCAGTGAAATGGGCAGTCCAGCTGGGCACCTGGAGGTGGGGGTTTTCGTGAAACCTACTGTTCTGACATCTTCTGGGCACTGACCATAGCTCAGGAGCCACAGTGGGACCAAAGTGTGCAGATAACTTAATTAAAGTCATTTGTACCCATTAGCCTTGACTTCTGGTTTGTGTCTCTCAGAACCTGTAAATTTTTTATTTTCTAGACTAAAGGCGTGGTGCACAAAAAGTTGTGCACTTGGGAGGGTCCCTTAGCTGGCCTGTGCCCTCTCACAGCCTGGGATCCCTCAAGGATGTCCATGTGCTGGCTTAGGCCTGCTCCCTGGGGGATTGGGCCTAAGCTGTCAGTCAGACATCCCTCTGGCAGCACAGGAGCCCTCGGGGGATGTTCACTTGCCAGCGGGAAGCAGGCCTAAGCTGTAGTCAGACATCCTTAGTGCTGCTGAGGAGGCAGGAGAAGCTCCCACCACTGTACTGGCAGCCATCTGCCTGGCTTGTGGCTGAGCAGAGCTCCCCCTGTGCGAGTGCACTGACCACCAAGGGCAGCTCATGCATTGAGCATCTGGTCAGTGTGTGTCATAGTTACCAGTCATTCTCAGTGGTTCTGCTGTTAGGATCAATTTGTATATTACCCTTTTATTATATAGGTTAGAGGCCTGGTGCATGGGTAGGGGCCGGCTGGTTTGCCCTGAAGGGTGTCCTGGATCAGGGTGGGGATCCTGCTGGGGTGCCTGGCCAGCCTGGGTGAGTGGCTGACTGCTGTTTGCAGGCTGGCCACAGCCCCTTCAAGGTGGGTGTCCCCCCCTGGGTGCCTGGCCAGCCTGGGTGAGGGACTGATGGCTGTTTTCAGGCTTGCCAAGCTCCCCAGCAGGGACCCTCACCCGATGAAGGTAGGGCCATCCTGGGTGAGGGGCTGATGGTTGTTTGCAGGCTGGCCACGGCCCCCAGCAACCCAGGCTCCCAGTGAGGCTGGCTGGAAGCAAGTATCTGGAGTTTATTTATCTTCTATAATTAAAACTTTGTTGCCTTGAGTGGAGGCCACAGCCAGCCTAGGCAGGCAGCTTCTTCCATTGCTGGGGCAAGGAAGCCTCCTGTTTGCTCTAGCTCTGTGGCTGCCAGCCGCCATCTTGGTTGGATTAATTTACATATAGTCACTCTGATTGGCTGGTGGGCATGGCTTGGGATGTAGCAGAGTGACACAATTAGCATATTACTCTTTTATTAGATTATATGGGCCACAGATTTAAAAATATTCTTTATTGATTTTGAGAGAGAGAGATAGAGAGGAAGAAAGAGAGAGACACATAGAGAGAAACAGAAACATCAGTTTGTTGTTCCACTTATTTATGCACTCATTAGTTGATTCTTGTATATGCCCTGACCAGGGATCAAACCTGCAACCTTGGTTATCGTGATGACACTCTAACCAGCTGAGCTACCCAGCCAGGGCCCTCTCAGAGGCCTTTGACAGGATCACCCCAATGACTTCCTAATGTTTGTTGAAACGTGCTTGGTGGTGTCCCAGCTGCATGTAGGGAAGGAAAACAAGGAAAGTGCCAGGTGTGACATGAGGCGTTCTATATGTACTATTCTCTTTTCTGTGATGTCAACCTATGTATCATGCCCATTTTATGGATGAGGAAACTAAATTCCAGAAAAATTAAGTAATTTTCCCAGCATCACCCAGAAAGTATCTGAGCTGGGATTTGAACCCATGGCAGCCTAATTCCAAAGCCAATATAGTTTTAACTTTCCCTCCTTTCTTCTTCAGAGGAATAGAGAGAAGTCAAGGATATTGTCCATCTCTCTGGTGGATAATGGGCCACTTAATGATTGAGTTGTGCTCATATTTTTATTAATTTTGCGGGAAACGAGTAAACTTGGATCCACCAGGGAGACTGTCAATGGACATGAGGAAACATACATTCTAGTTGGAAGCGGCAAAAATAAAAATGTTTTACATCGTTGTCGTGTGTGTGCCGCTCATAAACTACGCAGTGAAACGCAGTACATGTGCAAGTTTTGTAATGTGCCCCTGCACAAAGGTAAGTGTTCCGAACGCTACCACACAGTGGCAGGAAAATGCCCACTTACTTAAGAAACTCACTTAAAAAGAATGTTGCTAAGACATCCACTACTTTTCATTAATACTTCACAATAATTGGGGACTATTTGTGATGAACTCGTAAGATGAACTGACTTTTGGTGACTGGAGAAGAGCCAGGGCTGGGCTCAGACCTGAGACCTGCAGACATGTGTCCTGCCCTGGCTGACTGGAGAAGAGCTGCAGCCGGACACAGCTGCTCTGAAACCTGACAGCAAGCCCCTTGGTTTGTCTCCCAGACCGCAGGTTTGGAGCTGGTGTTTCCCCCAGAAGTCCCCATTGGTGGGTGTTCTGTGCCATGTCACTGTGTCCTCACAGGTACAGCATAATACATGTTGAGGAGTGTTTGTGCAAATCTGATGTGGTGTACTTCATTGTTATTTTAATTTGCAGAGAACTCATTGCTGGAACTAGCTAGTCCTGGGTGGGTTCCACCATCTTAGGGATGGATTGGACCTGCCTTCAGCCCATGAGGAAGCCCAGTCCCCACCTGTGCCCCAGCAGCCCTGTATGACAAGGAACTCCAGCAATCTCTTGGAGAAGTATGTCAGTGGCCCAGAGTGCAGATGGGAGCTGCTCTGCATCAGAACCCAAACCTGCTCCGCGGTGGGAGGCTTGGGAATTCGGCCCTTGTTCTCAGACCCACCAGATAGCATGGGGTTACCTGGCACTCCACGGGCACCCCAGACTCGCCCCTTCCAGCTGTTCCAGCTCAGCTGTGATGGGGCAGGAGCAGGAGCAGGAGCAGGAGCAGGAGCAGGAGCAGAAGGGGGACTAGGTCGTGGCCACGGACCCAGACTCCTGGGTGCGGAACCTTGGAGTGCTCCTCCTGGTCCTCCCGAGGCGAAGGAAAGAAAGGTGCAGACACTGAACTAGTTTCTCAGAGATCGTGTTATTGCTGAAGGGGAAAAGGAAAAAGCCAGTGATTGCTATATTCTGCCTTATGGAGAGCTTCACTGAACACAGACTCCCAAGAAAGAAATGTAACATTTTTATTGAGCTACAGCAAAGCCCGAGGGGCTGGGGAAGCTAATTGCTCACCTTCCTGTCTTCGTGACTGTTTCCACGGCAGACAACAGCTAACGCACCTGCGATGACAGCAGTGGTAGTTGCATGAAATGTCCAATATGACAAGTCCTCACAGTGGTACACAACTGAGTTCCTCCCACCATTCATTCCACAGATGTCTGTTGAGCACCTACTGTGTGTGGGACCCTGAGGTAAGCCCAGGGGTTCAGTAGAGGACAAGACA
>PVJC01040889.1:0-15620 GCA_004026665.1 Murina feae | reverse complement strand
TTTGTTTTAAGAGAACTTCTCGAGCATCAGGAGAGCTTTCTAAAAATCACTGCAGGCACCTGTGAGGAGCCTCCAAGAGCAGGCTTAGAGAAAAAAAATTATTTTTTTCTCCTATTGATATTCTTAGAGATTTCCTTACTTTACTTGTATCTTAAAAAATTCAATTATGGGGTTCAAGAGAGCCACAGAAGGGAACATAATGTCCTAATCCTGGAAGTCTACCATCACCCACAGCAACACAAAATACAGGTTGGACACAGATCCAAATGACTAAGACTCTGTGGTCAGGGCAAAGATAGAGGAAGATTCTTCTCCAGTTCCTTGATCTATTTCTGTTTTTAAATATTCAGTAGCAAGACTTACAGCAGAGTGTCCCTTGCCAACTAAGCTACAACTCTCTATTATGTGGTCTTCCAGGAAGTGGTTCTAATCTGCTCAGTGATGCTTAGACCCATAGAAGGGAAATAAAACTGATGTAGGCCCCTTGGAAACTTCGGAGAACAAGCTCTCCATATTTATATACCAACACTGCAGGTGCACAGCAGCACAGCAGGAAGCTCTGAGACCCCAAGCAAGCTTTTAGGAAGGCTTTTTTCTTCTTTAACTGTAAAATAAATAAGCCTCTAATTCCATGCACTAACATGGTTTATGGGGTAGTATTTACACCTGTGGAGAGAGTGGAAGGTACAGCTGAGAGGATCAAAGATTTTCTCTCAGGCTCTAACTTGTTTTCCATTATGCAGCCCAGAGACCCCAGCCTGTTTTACTCAAGCTGTGTAAATAGCACCAGGAAAGGGGCAACTTTAAAGACCTTAGTTTAGTGGTTCTCAACCTGTGGGTCGCAACCCCTTTGGAGTCGAACGACCCTTTCACAGGGGTCACCTAAGACCATCCTGTATATCAGATATTTTACATTACGATTCATAACAGAGGCAACATTACAGTTATGAAGTAGCAACGAAAATAATTTTATGGTTGGGTCACAACACGAGGAACTGTATTTAAAGGGCCAGAAGGTTGAGAACCCCTGCCTTGGTTAAAATGGGTAAGTGCAGGATGTTGGCTGTCCTGAGCCACTCTGTTTCAGAGGAAACTGCCACAGGGTGGGAGAAACACTGGCCACGGGCACTGCAGTCCTGTGCTCTGCTGGATGGCGTTGGATGAGTCACCTGAACTCCCTGAGCACTTCTCCCTTACGTGAGATGAGTCTGTGGGGAACCAGTGGGGCAATCGGGGTCCCCACTTGCACCCACCTTGGCCTGGTGCTGCCCGCTCACCTGCTCCACCATCCCACTGTGGTCCCGTTCTCATCGGGGCCCATTGAGGCTAGCAGCACCTCCATTGTCGCCTGCTGTCAGTGCCACATCACTGACATCCACCATGTTCTGCACCACTCCCTGGTGGTCAGCGCACATCTGCTCCTGGTCGATTGAACTCCCACCCATGGGGACAATTTGCATATTAGCCTTTTATTATATAGAATAGTTGTGGTATTCAAGGCTGTTCGAGAGAGGGTGCAATAATGAAAATGGAGCACATGTTCCATATATATGCGTTACTAGTATATATGTATCTATACCTATAAAAGCCTAATCAACCAAACAACTGGTCAACTGGTTGACCAGTTGCTATCACATGTGCTGACCACCAGGGGGCAGATGCTTAACACAGGAGCTGCCCCCTGGTGGTTACTGAGCTCCTACAGCCAAGCTCTCGAGGTCCCTCCCCCCAGCTGGCTGGACATTCCAATCGGCCCTGATCGCCCCCCAGGCCAAGGGTCCCCACCCATGCATGATTTCGGGCACCAGGCCTCTAGTATGTAAATATAATAATGAAAATAGAAACTGGGTTAGCATAACACAGCCACAAAATATTCAATGCAAGAACAATGTTTCGAGTCCTAGAAAAAAAGCATACCTCTGATTTTTCAAGTCAACCAATTATCAGCCATGAATACAGTCACTAGTCATGCTTTTGCAACCATACAAATAGTCAGAATGCAACAACCACAAGCCCTTATAGGAAAAACTGATAGAGAATGAAATGAACTTTGCCAGCCAAAAGATGAACCAAAATAAAGCAGCAGAAATGAGGAAAGCTGTGATATTTAAGGATTGATGGTGAGCACTGAAGCCACCAGAACTTTATAACATTTAATATAAGTGTTATAAACTTTAACATTGTGAAAATAAAGGAACTAAAAGGCAAGATAGTGATATAGGGGTAGTGTAAGGATGAACAAGGGCATGAATTTCCCCCATATTTCATAGCAAGGAGTCAATAGATGTGGCTTTAAAAATATTTACAGTCATAAGGTGGCTACTAAAGGAACTAAAAACTAGACTATAAATCTATCAAAATATAAATAGGAAAGCAGCAAAATCAAAATAAGAAATAACCATATAGCAAAAATAAAATACAACAGAAGCATTAGAAAGATAAAACATAAGATGACAGGATTAAAGCAGGTTTCGTATATAATGTGTCATATATGTATATGAAACAATAAATGTTTTAAATATTCTCAAATTGTTAAAAGGATTGATATGTGATTCTGATTTTTCCTTTTCTTTATTTGTCATCTCTTTGCTAGACAGACTTCAAAGCAAAAAGCATTAAATAAGACAAAAGAGTAGTTTGTCATTATAAAAACATTCAATCCACAGTGAAGCTATAACTACTTGTTATATTTTACATTCCAATTTATTGTACTATGATAACACATACAGTTGAAAATGCAGGAAATTTAAGGAGATTCCTCAAGAAAGAGGAGGATTTTAATTTATTTTTCTCAGCCCCAAATAAAATATTTAAAATGAGTGAGGATATAAAGAATCTGGAATCTAACCCATTAGATTAACATTTTTATAGCTCCAACCCTGAAAACAGTGAATAGATCTGTTTTCATATATTTGTGAAAACATTTATAAAACTTCATCACATATTAGGTACCAAAACACACCAAAACACAAGTAGTGATAATAGTAATAACCATGCCCTCTGGTTATAAAGCACTAAAATAGAAACTAATAAGTTAATAAAATCAATCAGCTAAAATGTTATAACTCATTCTTTAACAATTCTGGTCATGATTTCTTTCTTGATTCTAAAGTTACAGAATATCTAGTAAATAATAATATCAAAGACACTAGAGGCCCAGTACACAAATTCCTGCACCAGTGATGTCCCTCAGCCTGGCCTACAGGATTGGGCCCAAAATGGCTCTCCAACATCCCCCAAGGGGTCCTGGATTTCAAGAGGGCACAGGCCAGGCCAAGGGACCCCACTGGTGCATGATCGGGGCTGGGGAGGGGCACAGGTTAGCCAGCCAGGGAGGGACCATGGGAGGGCTCCAGGGTGTGTCCAGCCTATCTCACTAAGACCTAATCGGCTGGACCCAGCAGCAACCTAACATACTGAGCTCTGCCCTCTGGTGCTCAGTGCAGATAATAGCAAGCAGTTGAGTGGCCTTTGCATATCATTAGCATATTACACTTTGATTGGCTGAACAGCCAACCAGTCAACCGGACAATTAGCATATTAAGCTTTTATTATATAGGATTATATCAATAAAATCCAGGGGAAATAGCTAAAGCACAGGAAAAAATAGGAAGTTATATACACTAACATTACTAAATAAAAATTCAACTTAATGATTTTTAAAAGACAAAACCTAAGGGAAGCAAAAGGAACAAAGTATTTAAGATAAAAAGCAGAAATTGATACATTATAAAACAAAAAAGACAAAGAACTAACCAATAAAATCAAAAGGTGATTTTTTGGGGAAAATGTATTATAGATAAGTCAATAGTTGGAGACAGTATAAACACAAATAATTAACAAGGAGACTAAGGAGGGAACTAAACCTCATATAACTAAGATTTTTTAAAGAATTATGAGTATTTGTAAAAGTTCTATATAAGCCCTAACCAGTTTGGCTCAGTGGATAGAGTGTCAGCCTGCAGACTCAAGGGTCCCAGGTTCGATTCCGGTCAAGGGCATGTACCTTGGTTGCAGGCACATCCCCAGTGGGAGGTGTGCAGGAGGCGGCTGATCAATATTTTTCTCTCATCAATGTTTCTAACTCTCTATCCCTCTCTCTTCCACTCTGTAAAAATTCAATAAAATATTTTTTTTTAAAAGTTCTATATAAATAATAGTAGAGGCCTGGTGACTGAAAATTCCCAGCCTGTGCCCTCTCGCAGTCCAGGACCTCTCAGGGGATGTCCATCTGTTGGCTTAGGCCCACTCCCTGGAGGACTAGACCTATGCTGGCAGTCAGACATCCCTCTGGCAGCCCGGGAGCCCTCGGGAGCCTAACACATTAGTCAGACATCCTTAGTGCTGCCCCAAAGTCAGGAAAGGCTCCAGCCACTGCTGCTGCACTGGCCAGCCATGAGCCAGCTTCTGGCTAAGCGGCGCTCCCCATGGAAGCACACTGACCACCAGGGGGCAGCTTTGTGTTGAGCATCTGCCCCCTGGTGATCAGTGTGCATCATAGTGAGTGATCATTCTCACTCTTTCTGCCATTAGGGTCAATTTGCATACTACCCTTTTATTATATAGGATTGAATTTCTAGGTGAAATGGATAGATTCTAAGTTATAAATTATAAAAATTGAAAGCATCGTTAATTTCTCGCATGACTATTGGTTAATCTTCTTTCTTGTCTGGGGCCAAAGAACAACTGCTCCCAACATCCCCACCCCAGACCCCAAGAACCCTAGGTCAAAGGCATTTTTTTCTAATCTTTAAGGAACAAATAATGTGATATTGTTTCTATGATATTAAAGCATAGAAAAGAAATAATAGGTTATCTTGCTAATTAACATTAATGCAAAAAATCTCTAAAGTAATATTAACATTAGCCAATAGAATCCAGCAGAACATTAAAAAAAAAAAAAGATACCATGACTAAATAGGGTTTATTGCAAAATGAAAGGATGGTTCTACAGTAATTAAAGGCCATGGCTTTCCATCAGATATTTATCACTTTTTCCCTGGACCAGTCTCATAACTGGCCTTTCCCCTCTAAGTTCATTCCTCCTCACTGTCTCTTCATTATCCCACCACAGTTATCCTCTATATTGTTAACAGAGTGAGCCTCCTGATAAACAAACCTCTATTTTGTTCTTTCCCTATTTATACACTCCACCAGAGATTCTCCACAGCCTTCAGAACAAAGTTCAAGCCCCTGATGGTGGCATATGAGGGAGCCCTGCCCACCCCTCTAGCTTTGTTTCCAGCCTACACGTGTGGCTGACCCTCCCAGTTATTGCACAGTACTGGGAGGCCCTCAACTCTTTCTGTTTCTTGCCTCGATGCTGCCCCACATGCTAGTTCCTCTACAACATGTCTCTTCCTCTCTTAGCCTCCTCCTCAGCTTATTCTGACATCATCTCTTCCAGGAAGCCTTCCCTCACTAGGCTGAGTTGCTTACTCGTCCATCCTCCCAACAGTACCTTGCTCATATGTCAGTGGAATGGTTAATTTGTGAGGCAGTCTCCCATTCTACACCTTAAGCTCCCTGAAAATGCAGCGTTTTCTTTTCTCTCTTTTACTGAGCATGTGCCTGGCATATAGCAGACATTCAATAAGTATGGAAGGGAAGAGTATTCCCAGTCTGGCAAAAAAAAATCATCTCCAAATTGAGAAAGTCACTGCAAGTAGTTAATGAAATCACCCAGAAATGGGGTCTCTGCTTAAAACTACTCTATGCTGATTTCTGACCATAAGAGAGTTTTTTTCAGGACTACCACTCCTTGAGGAATAGATGATTATTTCAGGCGAGGGGGTGTTCTCATGAAGCATCTTCCTATGTTTGTGAGTAGTAGAGACTCGGAATTTCATAGTTTGAAGGTGACAGGATGCTGAAGACTAACTGAGCCATTAAAAAATCAGTTTGGAACAAGCCCAGGTTTATTTTGCCATTACCACATGGGCAGCACACTGCACACAAAGGTTCCTGATTTGACGTTCTAGAAATAGGATCTTCCCACTCAGCATATCTCATTCCTTTACATTGCAGATTGTATCATCAACACAGGGAAGAAATCATGGCCCCTGCTTACTGGGAGCCGCTATTATGTTTCTCAGTAAGGCTTCATCTGCATTTCTGGACACTTCTTGTATATCCCTGCTTCAATAGCAGTCTCACTTGTCTCTCTTTCATATAATTTATTTCCCCCTGCAATTTTATTTAAAGATCACTTACAAACTTTTTGGCATAAAAGCATTCACTTTACAAATAAAGAACATGAGGCCAGATAGATAAGTTGGGTTTGCCCACACAGCTTGTCATTCAAATCCAGAACCATAACATAAATACTAAAATCCTAGACACAATGTCCTTTGTTTGGGGAGAATAATACTTGTATTTATTTCCACTTTACTATAATGATCTGTTACAGCACAAAAGTCTATGTGCTCATTGTCTGATACTCTTGATACAGCACCAACTACTATTTTATTCAATTATCTGGCATAAGAAGAGGCATATTTTCTAAAGTATTACTCAAAGACAAGATTTAAAATCTGATTTTAACAACTAATCAGACAATACACATACTCATATGAGGTTACCAGACATATACCTCAAGCACGTGGAAACTACCTACTAGCAGATTTCTACTCTAATCAAATCCATTGTCAATAAATCACAAAACAAATTAAAATGCAACAGAGAATGAGGGAAGTTAACTTCAGGGTCCACCAGTATGTTCACTTCAGCACCATCTGTGCATCTGTTACATGATTAGACTCTGTGTTGGGCAATATTTAAATAACTGGGCAGCCCTTCCATAAAGCCCATATGCTTACAAGTGAGTTAGAATTGTCAATATAAGAGCCATCAACTGCTCTGAAAAAGAATCTACTCTGAGAGAAATCTATAAAAGTTGTGTTTTTTCCTAAACTGAAGTGGGATGGTAGATTCTGATTGATTGCTTTTTTCGGTGTTTTGGGAAATGCTGGCGGAGGGTGGAGTAGAGACAAGCCGAGAGTGTTGGAAAGGGACTTCTTTCTAAAGACCTTATCCACAGGAAATACATTAGGCTACAGTGCAGTTATCACATGGACTCACAAACCAAGGCACCCTTGCATGTGCCTGCAGGAGACTTCAGTTTTGCTTTCAGACTTTATAGAACCACTCAGCAACGTGTCACAGAGCTCTGAAGAGGAAGTATATTATAGTGAATCTTATGTATAGTTTCAGTGTTTACCACATACTTACAGGCAAGACCGGGCCTCTTACGTATTAAAAACACGGTAAAATTTTTCTACTCTACTCTTTTCAAAACTCATTGCAATGTCATCTCTTGCCAGATCGTATCTTACCAAAGAAGCAGTTATTTTCCCCTCCTTTAATATGGAATCATTCATCATCATTTGTTTTTGTATTTGTTTCCGCCTCCTCACCACCTCCCGCCCCCACCACCACCACCACCACCAGACAGAGAGCAATTTTGTAGAACCACCACCTTGTGCAGTACCTGGCACATATTAGATATTCACTAACAATTGAAAGGGATAGGAAGAGTGAGAAGGAGGGAGAAAGGGAGAGGGAGAGGGAGGTGGGGAGGGGAAGGGGAGGGAGGGCAGAGGGGAGGGGTGAAGGGGGAGAAGGGAAGTAGCACTCAAGTCATCAGAATGAGAGCCACACGGAAAACACAGAAGAAAGTATAGACCAGAAGAGTTGTAAGATTACTTCCATCAGCACGGGGGCTGTGGAACCTCAGTCTTAATGAGAGAAAACTGAAGGCTGACATCAAGACATACAGAATATCCTGTAAGTGTGTGTGAATAGTAAATTATATACCATTGTCATTTCAGAATGTAAGCTCAAAAGGATTTAAATGACAAAAGTCTTTATAAAGCCCAAGTTCATAAACCTCTTTGGGGATCGTTACATACCTGGAGAGGCATTGCACTTTTATTTGAGTCAAGATTCTAAGGGCTGAAAGTAAGCAAAACTCCTGGTATCAGCCTGCACCTCCACATTCACCATTAGATAAACTTTTCTGAGCATGTTACCCCTCCATGAGCCTGAGCTGACAGCCTGAAGTGAGCACGTTTGATCTGGCCCAGCTATCTAGAGGCAATAGCCAGATAAAAGGCTACTGCAGGAAGAAATCAAGTCCAAGATAAAAAGTAAAGATGGAATAGAACCAAAGACTAGATTGGCTTTGATGCCCCAACACTGACAGTCCAAAATGGAAATATCAATGAAAATATATTGAAATTTCCCTTGACGTTAACTATCTACAAAAGTTTGAAATTGCCAAGTCACAAACAGGAAATACATTGTATTAAGTATGTTAAAAAAATGATGTTTCATCAGAAAACACTGTGTAGCAAATGTAAATCAATGAATAAAATTCTTAAGCATAACCTTAAATATTTAAGTTCAGAGAGATTTCCCTTAGTCTAAGATCTCTGAGTCAGTGTCAGAATGGGATTTCTAATTCCGACTAGAATGCTCTCTTTTTTCTGTACATCTGAAATAACTCACTAATTATGCATCGTTTACTCAAATAGCTTAAACAATGAGGAACTACTTCTCTAACAGGTCCAGAAATAGAGTAAGTTCCAGGATCAGCAAGTCAGTGATGTCACCAAAACCCAGGTTCTTTCTATGTCTCTATTTGCCTTCCTAGGCATAACTTCCTCCTAAATCTGATTCCCTTCGGGGTTTCAAGATAGCATGGATTGCTTATTTAAGTCGTGTGTTTGCTTGTTAATATTGGTCATGGGTGGCAAGGAAGGAATATAAATCCCTTTCAATTTGGCAAACTTTGATCTTATGCTCACTCCTAATCCTTTAAAGCCAGAGATACTTCAATGGATCCAGAGTGTCGTTATCCACCTATAGAGTTAGGTAACAGATGCAACTTGACTACTATGTGTCTGTGCCTCAGTTATAGTTCAATTTAATATGCAAGCAGCCAGAAATCCACGCTGCCCTAGGTACAGCTTAAATGTTCCTACCTCTACCCCACCATTCCTCAATATTTCCTTTATCAAACTTCCAAAATGATAGAGCATCTGGGATGAGAGAGAAATTGACATAAGTAATTGCACCCATTTACCTGCAATTTCTGCTCCTGGTTAGAAGAGCAACTTCAATTTTCTTTTGGTGACACACATAGCGGTGAACCCAGCTTTTGGGGCTTATGGAAATCAGTGTTGCACGTTAGAATACCGATAGCCTACACACAACCTACAAATCAATTAAATTAGGCTTTCCTGAAGGTAGAACTCAGGTATAGCATAGGTATTTTTTACAGCTTCCCAGGTGATTCTAAATATACAGCCAGGGTTGAGAATCAGTAGTCATTAAGTATGTTGATTAGGTGAAGGTCTCAGTTAATACCCTTGAATTGTCTAGTGATGGCCCTAGATTTTGAATTCTGGTGTGTTTTGTTGTTGTTTTGTTTTGTTTTTGCCATTTTCCCCGGGTGACTTCAGGCATAATCCATTTAAATAAAAGATTACCTGTGGTATACCTACCATTTTAGGGAAGGATGCTGTGTCAGCTTCCTCTTAGAAAATGCTGCTCGATCAATGGATGAATGTCTGAACCAAAATATTATACAGGCATGAGGATTTTTGTATTGCTTTCTATCTATTTCTGGGTATAGTGTATAACATACATTGGCAACATTTCATTTTTATATTGTAATGGGATCTCCATAGGCTTATGCTGAAATTGGTTTTCTGCTGTAATCTCACATTTTAACAGCCTCTATAGACCTGCTCAGAAACTAACTCAAAATTGTTGTGAAAAATATTTGGCATCATAATTTACTTTTTTAAATTATACAAATGCCTCTCCTTCCTCCCCCTAACACAACCATGGGAGATATTGAAGTACCATTATACCTACAATGGAAAGTAAATACTTGACATATTTGATAGTTATTTTACAAAAGCTAGAGACTGTTTTTCCTCCCGAGTATAGTCTTCAGTCATCTTCAGATTTTTAATAGGATTTTAACACCCATTTCAGACAATGGGGAAAAGTGACTTTATCACTTTTGTTCAAATAAATGTTAGATTGAAATTAATATCATAAGCACTAGAGTTCTTCAAAACCCCTGGAGCACCCGGTTGGTGCTTCATTGTTAGGCTTGCCCCACCCACACTGCCTTCCAAATAAATCATAACACCCTTTTTTCTCAAATCCTCTCATGACCACCCCTCAATCCAGGACTAAACCCACCTCCTCGGTAGTGAAATTAGCATTATCAGTTGCTCAAGCCCACAAAATTTGGAACAGAGGAGGCCACCTGCTCCTTCTGGTCATCGTCCCCTTGGCACAGTTTCTCTGGGCAGCTGGAGCCTCATTTCTTAGTCTCACAGTATTTCTGGAGCTCTGTAGAGTCTCAAAGTGAGAGGCACTGGTTATTAGCTCTAGGCTATTTAAGTGACTTCACCTCTATAGATCTCTATTTCTTAATTAGTAAAATGCAAATATTGCCTCAGTGTCCTTAGGAGGATTAAATGAGATAATCTAAGGATTGTATTCAATCAGCACAGTGTGTGGCACATATCGAGGTCTCAGATTTTAGCTGCTGATAATACACCCTTGCTACTGCTGGTTGTAACCCCCAGAGTGACTAGGTTGCACAGTTCATGTGTTGCACAGTTCTCTGTTATTCTTGCATCTATCCCTGTTGCTGCCTGATATAATAATGTTATGGTCTTAAGGAAACTCATCTAATGTGTGAAATGGTTATTGTGTGAAATGTTTGTTGTAACCTCCAAAATGTGGTGAACGCCCCACTATCTTAATGTGAAAGTCCTAAGCCCTTAAAGTGTAAACTTCCTGCTCCTAGTATAAGGGGCATTGTCTGGCCCACACCGATAAGACACAAGTTGTTTACTACTGGCTATATAAGCACCAGACCTTCTTCAGTCAACATCTCCTGCCTGATAAGAGGAGGACTCCACAATGCTCGCTCTGTGAAATGAGCCCCTGATTGACTGCTCTGCTCTGCAAGCCTGAGTCAATTGCAGCCGCCTGTCTGTCTCCATCTTCGTCGTTTGTCTTTTGATGTACATCGCTGGGTGGTCTTTGTGGAGCCTAGGACCCACTAGGAATAGGTAAATAAACCTTGTGTAATTGCATACTAATTCTGTCTTGTGTGTTCATATGTTCTGGTTCGGCTCAGCTGTCCAGACATTGAGGTAACAGGGGATAGGCCGTTATTGCTGACCCCTGCTCACTTGTGTATGTCCCCATTAAATCTAGGCAGATAATTAATTGGGGCATAATTGGGATACTGCCACATTGCTTCGGGCCTTTACCATACTCTACCTGTACTAACATTGCAACAGTGTCCATAGTAGTCCCCTTTCCTGCCTCTAGCTGCTTGCCTGTCCTTTCCAGCAAGGGGGAATGCACAACTAAATTTGTCTTCTAGTCTACTTTATCACGTCACTCAGATCTCCACAATATGACCCTTCTCGCCTCTCCAATCAATTCACTTTCTGGAAAATTGTTTTCCTGAGTCTTTGACACAACCCTTCAAATCCACATTCATGACCTGGCTGCTATGAGAACTTCACTAAGAACCTCAAGGTGAAGTGAGAGAAGACAGATGCAGACTGACATGAAACAATTCCGGTTCCTAAATCTACCCCCTTTTTCTTGGTATATATCTCTTCTTACCTCTCAGAACTGGAGCACTACAGAGGGCACCTGGGAACTGCTGTTTTAGGGAAATTATAGGAGTAAACCACATGAGCTATGAAAACTCCTAATGTAAGACCTCCTTCATGAACCAAATTCCTAAGAGTCTGTACTTCTGTCCATAATCTCTGAGGTGAAGGCTCTGGGAAGATGATGATACCCAGTGAGGTCATCAAGTCATGCAGGGCAAGGACAACCAGCATCCGATGCTGCCTCTCAGCCCTTGAATAACACAGGAAGGGCATGGGCTTCCCCCAGAATGGGAAATTTCATTCTGCAAATTCCCTCTCCTCTCCCCTCCCCCTGCTGCTTCCTCAGCGTGAACTTTGCTTGTTGCTTGGGTTTGAGGGGATTCATCTAGTTGCCGTTCCAGGATGCACCAAGCACTGTTTTACTCGAATTAAGCAAATTCAATAGTCTAGGGCTCTGTAAAGAAGGCTCTGGTAGTGGTGCCAGGGTTAGTGCAAAAGCCCATAAAAGCATTCTCCTCTGCCACTTCTCTCTCCGTCAAAATGCACAGCTCTGTAGACAGGAGCGGGGGCCTGTGCTCACAGAGGTGGTCTTTGCTGCGCCTCGTCACCAGTCTGAGCCTTGTAGTGCTAAGCACCCGTTCTCCTCCTCTTGGTTCTCACTCTAAGGGCACCGTGGCCTTGCAACTGCAGTCACTGCTTCGTGGTACAGTATGAGAGGGGGACTGTGTAATTCATCATCCAGGCCAGAATACTTTTTGAAAGTGAAAGAGGAAACTATTAATAATTATATTAGGACAATAGGCACAAAACAGAGCGGTCCTGGCAGAGGAGGATGTATAGCAACATTCTTACAAGGGCTGTGGCTCACAGAAAATGTGATGGGGCACAAACCCTATCCTCTGTCCCCAGAGATGAAGATGGCACAGTCCTCTGCTACCACCAACTAGCAGAGAAGAAGGAGCCCCTATTCCTTTGACCTACCATCATGAAGGCCTTGTCTGTTAATCTGATATTTCTATTGCAAATCATCTAGCCCTAGCTGGTTTGGCTCAATGGATAGAGTGTCAGCCTGTGGACTGAAGGGTCCCGGGTTCAATTCCAGTCAAGGGCACATGCCCGTGTTGCAGGCTTGATCCCCAGTAGGGAGCATGTAGGAGGCAGCTGATCCATGATTTTCTCTCATCATTGATGTTTCTCTCTCCCTCTTTCTTCTTCTATGAAATTAATAAAAACATGTGTTGTTGTTTTTTAAAAAAAGTCATCTGCAACTGTAACTCCCAATAATGTTCCTCAGAAGGAAGAGGAGCTGGGTTCTCTGGTTTGATTCCATCTTTGCCAACTTTAGTCATTCAAATGAATAAAATAGTTTATTTTTAACTAAAGCATGAAATCAACCATCTATTCAAGTTAACAATTCTGAAAATATAGTTTGATTTATAATAAATACACAAAAAGGAAAATCTAAGTTCACAATACTCAAGAAATAAGGGAGAAATTCCAACAGCAATAACAGCTGAAAAGAAATAGAGAAAAAATTGTAAAAGTGTGTAAGACATAAGAAAATAAACTAGCCCTAACCAGTTTGGCTTAGTGGATAGAGCATCGTCCTGTGGACTCAAGGGTCCTGGGTTTGATTCTGGTCAAGGGCATATACCTTGGTTGCAGGCACATCCCCAGTGGGGAGTGTGCAGGAGGCAGCTAATCAATGTTTCTCTCTCATCAATGTTTCTAATTCTCTATCCCTCTTCCTTCCTCTCTATAAAAAAATCAATAAAATATATTTTTTTTTAAAAAAAAGAAAAGAAACTAAAATACATAAATGACTTTTAAACAATAACATTTGGCATGATTTTGAGTGAGATGGTTGACTAGTATAAAGATAATGGGTCTTTCCAAATTCATTTAAAGTTTTAATAAAATGCACATTAAAATTGCAACAGAATTAGGAGATGAGGTTAACAAAGTGGTTCTAAAGTTTATCTGTTGGTTTATTCCCTTTTTCAATTTTGTTTTTGATATTTTCATAAATGAGTGATATCTAATCCTTACAAATATTAGAATCTACTCTAATAAAAGAGTAATATTGAAATTAACCATTTCTCTGGGATGCCTAAGCCACGCCCACCAGTCAAGCCATCCCACCAGCCAATCAGAGTGGCTGTATACAAATTAACTCAGCCAAGATGGAGACCAGCAATGCAACCACCGAGGCAGGTGTGGCACAGGAGGCAGGGCGGGCGGGGAGCACAGGGCGGGTGGTGGGCCCCAGGGTGAGCGGAGTGGGTGGGGCAGGCTTGGCCAGCCTGCAAACTGCCATCAGCCCCTCACCCAGGCTGGCCAGGCATGCCAGCAGGTGGACATCCCCCAAGGGGTCCCAGACTGTGAGAGGGCACAGCCCGGGCTAAGGGTCCCTTCCCTCCCCCTCCGGGCTCCTAGTCTAATCTAATAAAAGAGTAACATGCAAATTGACCCTCACTCTGTTGCACCTACAAGCCATGCCCACAAGCCACGCCCACCAACCAATCAGGAGCAAATATGCAAATTAACTCAACTAAGATGGCAGCTCTCAGTCCACCTCAGCCCTGCAACTGAAGTAGCCAGGCCTGCTAGCCAGGCAGGTGGTGGGGGAGGCAGGGGGGCCCGAGGGGCAGAGCCACCAATCACAGGAACCTGGGAAGGGGGGAAGCCAGTCATCGTGAGTGGGTTAGGGAGTCTTCTGCCCAGGCCTGGAGCCTCTGGCAGAGACCCCCGGCCTGGGAAGGGATGGAGCCGGCCATCGAGGTGGGTGGGGAGGGTCTTCTGCCCAGGCTTGCATCCTAGGCCAGAGGCTATATATAGGCCAGGGTAGGGGTGGAGCCAGTGATGGAAGTGAACTACAGAGGAAACACCTTTTCTTACCTCTCAGTGGCTAAGCTCCCAGTATGCCACTGATGATATTCTTAGTATTTTAGGTATTAAGAATCCAAAAAGGCATCTAAGGTTTTTCCATCACACTCTTGGAGAAAAAAAATGAAGGTCCACTGCTGGAGGGATAAGAAATGACGTATCCTGCCCTAGCCGGTTTGGCTCAGTGCATAATGCCTCAGCTTGCTGACTGCAGGGTCTGGATTCAATTTTGACCAAGGGCATATACCTAGGTTGCAGGCTTCTCCCTGACTGGGGCCCAGGTCAGGGCTCATGAAAGAGGCAACCAATCAAAATGTTCCTCCCACTCTAATGTTTCTCTCTGTTTTTCCCTTTTCTTCCACATTCTCTAAAAATCAATGGAAACATATCTTCAGGTGAGGAAAAGAAAGAAAGAAAGAAAGAAAGAAAGAAAGAAAGAAAGAAAGAAAGAAAGAAAGAAAGAAAGAAAGATCATAGCCTATGAAAGCTACATCTTGAAAATGCCTAAAGAAAGTTGTCATTTCTTCATGGTGAAGGGACTGAAGTCTGTGTTGATGAAAACACCTTGGTGGCTGTGGTGACTGGCAGTGGTGGTAGCAGTGGAGTGATGGGGCTGGTGGCTTCCCCTGATTAGCCTGGTCACCTCCCACAAAGGGAGGCCAGACTGCGGCTTAGGCCCACTCCCTGCTCAGGGAGAGGGCCTAAGCCGTCAGTAGGACTTCTCCTGAGGGCTTCCAATATGTGAGACGGGGCAGGCTGGGCTGAGGAACCCCTGCCCCATGTACGAATTTTGTGCACCGGGCCCCTAGTATATTATAAAATTAGAATACCTTAAAATACTATTAACATAATATTTTTAAAAGTAAACATAGCAGATCTTAGCTATGGTGAATTGTGCTGCTATGAACATAGGGATGCATATATCCTTTCTGATTGGTGTTTCTGGTTTCTTGGGATATATTCCCAGGAGTGGGATCACAGGGTCAAATGGGAGTTCCATTTTTAATTTTTTGAGAAAACTCCAAACTGTCTTCCATAGTGGCTGCACCAGTCTGCATTCCCACCAGCAGT
>PVJC01040888.1:0-15610 GCA_004026665.1 Murina feae | reverse complement strand
ACCAGGACTCAAACCTGTTCTGGACTCCACGAACTGGGCCTTAACATAAAACCAGACAGAGACCAGGAGCAGCATCAATGCTATTACATATGTAGTACTCATCCATGAGAACTTCTGAAGGCCAAAGGAATGTCCAATAAAAGTGACCTTGCACAAACATAGGGGGAGATGAGGCGGTGCTTCTCAGCTCACAACAACACTCTGGGTTAGAACAGTGAGCACATTTATAACAACCTGTGATTGACTGGCCCTCCCTCTCCCCATTAGACGGAAGCCCTCAGGAGCAAAGCTTGGATACCATTCAACTCTCTCCCCTCAGCAAACTGCACAGGTGGAGTTAGGTGCTCAAAATTATTTGTGGCCAGTGTTATCACTTTATAATTCCTCAAATGCCCCATTGTGCTTTTGAAAAGGAAGCAAAAAGAAGTTAAATAATATTAAGTGTTTATGTACAGGAATCTAATTTTGCTGAGTAATCACTCATCAATATGAACACAAACAATAAAAATATGTTGTTTCCTAGAATTTTGCCAACTGGAAATTGCTATTATTCCCTTTAATTCTGATATTTGCTTTCATAGAACCCATCTCCTTACTTATTGTAGAAGTTGGAGCTTGCTTTGCATTAAAATAGAGATTGGAGAGAGATGTTACAAATATAGGAGGGAGATATGCATATAATAAATATATAGCTAGAATTCTGGTTAATAACATGTTGAACAAAATGACTTTTATTATATCTAAGTTACTAAACATGTTTTGGTAAAATAGAAATTAACCATGACTCAACTTTAGTTAGATATTTTTATTGTTAGAACTTATTTTATTTTAAAGAGAAAATTCTGTCTCTCTCACACACTTACCTAACCACATACCAACATATACTCAGATACAAGACCTACAAAGATTTTTTCCTTTTAAATTTCCTCTGATTATAAAAGTAAATGTAAAGATCAACTTTTTTTTTCAGTTTAGAAAAGTCAAAAAAGAGAAAAATTTCATATAATCATTCAGAGATAGTTGATTCTGCCTTTTCCCTATACTAGTTAAAATGATATAGTATGTGTACATAATTTTGTATTCTAATTAACATCATAGCATATGTGTACTCCATTAAAAACTCTTCATCTATAAGCTAGTAAATCAGGGGGGTTAATAAGGCTTGAAATAAAATAATTTCTTGACTTATACATATTTAGCCAGTAAATAAGATGAATTTGAATACTCTGATTCTCAGAGAATGCAGGAACATTTTTATATTTGGTCAACCACATTTTGGTTCTAACTCTTTAAATGTTTATTGAATGCCTAGTATATGAGAGAGAATAAGAAAACAGTTTGTAAGATGCTTCTCCTGACCTAAATGAACTGAAAATTTAGCTGAAAAGGTAAAAAAATGGTAATACACCAAACAGTTAAATAATAACACAAAGCAATATGTAATAGGGAATCCAGCGGAGTAGTGCACATTGAAACAGCCATAGACTTCAGGGGTAAACAGATTTAATGAGGTTTGAGTGGAGGGCAAATGTGTGTGGCTGTCATCCCACAAATGTAAAATTACAGGCATGATCACAAATCAGCTTCTTGGGCTATATGTCCATCTAGGACCATTCTGCAAATCTGTCATCCCATGGTTCCTTTAGGAGTGTGCAGGCGTGGCGGAACAAGAATCAGCACAGGCCTTCAGCATATGACTGCAGGTGTGGTGCAGTGCCAGATTATCATCTAGTTTCTCCTTAACTTCCCCACATTAATTGTCATAATCTAATTATACATGCAAAACCGGATGGTAATAAATAATCAGGAAAACCATGTGTTCATAAATGAAAATACACAAAAAGTTAAGTGACTGTTATGGGTTCCATTTAAGTACATTGACTACCCCCAAGGTTAATGAAGGCCAGTTTTCTTTCACTACTAATTCAAACATATGGTCAATTCTGATCTCAGAATGATTTTAGGTCGTTCTTTAAAACATGGAAAAGATATGTCTAATCTGTCTAAAAGGGGGGGGGGAGTTTTTTAAATTCTTTTTCAAATTGAAAATCAATATAGAAGCTTTAAACTAAAAGATGAACATTCAGGGTGAGAACTAAAAAATGGCTTGAACAAACACAATATTTGATTGTTAGCTATGATAGTTACTGTCACAATCATTACAATTAAACTGAAACCTCATCACCCAGAAGCAGAAGTATTACGCGCTTCAGGTGTTACCATTTTGTCTTCAGCTTTCTAAGCTCTCTTGAAACACTGGAGTCAAATGTATTGGTATAGGACTCAGTAAGAACTACTTGCGGTGCCTCTAACCCCTGATTAATATGCATAACATCCTTTACAAACGGGAATTTCCATGATGGCAAAGGGTTTTACACTGTGACCTTTAGCATCAAGTCTCAGCCTTAGCGAATGAAAAATTATGCCATTTCGTAATGTCTAGAAGTGCAACATGAACGTAACAGTAATGAATCTTGTTTCAAGTCATTGAGGAATTATTACATGTTTCCTTTATATCGTCTTGTCACCAGGATGACACAGCACAAGAATACCAAGATCACCCAGAGACTCCATAGCCTAAGAGCCAACTCCACGCTGGATTTCCTTTATGGTATTAATCTATTTTTAATGATGTAAATGTTCAGTCTTTTATGTTAGAAGGACTACTGGGACAGGCATCTGGATGGTTAGGGAAAGAGATTCAGTGCTCCATTAGGCCATTAGTTCTGAAATGAGCCACACCCCCATTACATCCAGGGTGCCGTTCCCTACCTAGCTCACTTCTGCATCCAATTAGAAGCTGCAAATCCTCGATGCAACCAGGCATAAAGTAGGGGAAGCAAACTTTTTATTCTAGAAAATGCTATTCTTATAAAACTCCAGGATACAGCACGGCTTTAGGGAATAAGTAGTCACAACATACCATAAAATATTTATTGTGTATTATTTCTATTTTACAGTTAGAATTTTATAGACTGTGAGGTGCTCTACAGAATAAGCCACCTGGATATAATAAAACAGGCAGAATCAGGGAGGTGAAATATTTGGACTGTTTGTCATGCTGTATATGTCACAAGAGAGCAAGGACAGCTCTCATTACCAATCATTTGAATTTTTGATAGATATTATGAGGAAATTTAAATCTTGTTAATTTACTTTGGCAGCATGACAATGGGCTCATTTGCAATTCTTCCAGGGATTGCAGATTTCCCATGCTCTGATTTGGGGTGAGGTGGCATTATTCATCTAAGACCTTGTGCTGGAATTCAGGGCTGAACATTAATCAGAATATAATTTTTACCCGTCAGAAGCCTAGTTATGATTTTTAATGTGTGAAAGAAATAGTACAGGAGGAAAAAAATAGTTATAAGCTTATAAAAATTCAAACATAGTTCAACACTTTTATTTATAATCTTTTAAATCTAAATCTTATTGGAATCTTTTCATAAAACTATAAGGTAAGTGCTCTTATACTAACCCCCTCCCAAAAATCTGCCAAAATTTCTTTGACTAATATTTTGGGTGGGATAGTGGGGGTTTTTTGTTTTGTTTTGTTGTTGGTTAAAAAAAACAAAAACTAAGCTTTTTCAATCTTAGAATATATGTTCCACAGGAAATTTTCCTTTCTACCATCCGAGTCCTCAATTTGATGCCCTGAGCATTTGCATTGCTGAATGGAATGAACTCTGTTTCTCAGGAGTAGGTGATGGGTGGGGCCCAGGACAAGTTAAAGGAAAAAAGTGTGAAAAAATTCAGAGATATATTTTGTGGATGCTCTGAGAACAGTGTAGCCTTTTTATTCATAGACGAGATTTAAACCTTCCAAGTTGTGTTTTAGAATTTTCACACAGGCCAAATATCAAAAGAGCCTTATAAAGTATGGATATCAATCTCAAGGGGAAAATATTCAAAGGAAAAGATGTTTTAATTTTTTTCTTCTTTAAAAATGTAAATTTCTTTTGCTGACTTTTATGTCCATGAATGGTCCTTACTTCCAAAGGATGATAAAAGTGGTTAGAAAATTTAGGATGATCATGTTTCCACTGCGAAATTGTGGGATTCTAAGAAAATCAAGCCACTAAACATAAGACCAGTGAAAGAATAAGCTTGATACCTAAATATATGTTGGAACAAGATAGTCACCCTCTGATGGTTTCTAGACACACCTTGATGTAGTTAACAGTCTGCATCTGTCCTATATTATTAAAAATTGACAACCTGGAAAGGCTACCAGCATACAGGACTAATGTATTGGTTCATTACTTCTGTTCATTTCCTTTTCTGAATCTCTATCTGAGAGGACTTTCAGCTAACATAGAAAGGCAAAGCTAAAGACAGTACTGACCTTTGTCTTCTTAATAAGTAACTGAAAAGCAAGCAGAAGTGCAATTAAATTATATTTTCATTATTCAGACATCTATAATCTCATGATTCATTTGAAATATGCAAAGTTTAAGTTCAATCTGTCAGCTTGGAAATTTGTTGTAGATTTAAGGGCACCGTTTACTTCATTTTATTGTACTTTGGTGTTTGGTTTTTTAATTTAACAGAAGTAATTACCCACTGCCATCTCATCTCTCTGATGTAGGAAATACTCTGGCCTGAAGGCTCAGCCCTCCTCGTTTCTCTAACTTCTGACACTTGCAATGTCCTTGCCATAAGGCATCCTTTCTTCTCCTTCTCAAACATCAGTCTCAACTAGAGACGTCAATGCTGTGGAATACAAAAGAGCCCATTATGTGAAATTTGTATGGACACTCAATTCCTCAGCAACCCAAGCCCATGAAATGATTTCCCCAATATCCCATGGCAGCTGTGAACCAAGGGATGAATGCAACCTCTCTAACGAGGATTGCAACTATATTTCCTCTCTAATGTGGATCTGTCGTAAAAGCAAAAACAGAAACCAACCAACTACTGTGCCCAAAGCAAACAGAGCACTAATAACTATTTATTCAGCCAGGCATTGCTGGACTGAAGCACTGTAATTTACACAGAAACCTTATAAGAGAGAATCTATTCTTATCTCCACTCCACACATGAGCAGAGCAAGGCACTGAACACCAATCACAAATAGCTAATAAGACAGCATTACGTCTGGCCCCAGGCCTCGTGCTCTACACACACACCTTTCTATGACTGGCCTTATACAAACACTAGAGGCCCAGTGCACAATTTGTGCACTCGGGGGTGGGGGGGGGAGGGTCCCTCAGCCCGGCTTGTGCCCTCTCACAGTCCAGGAACCCTCAGGGGATATCCACCTGCTGGCTTAGTCCTGCTCCCTGGTGCATTGGGCCTAAGCTGGCAGTCAGACATCCCTCTGTCAGCCTGAGAGCCCTCAGGGGATGTCCACTTGCCAGTGGGGAGCAGGCCTAAGCTGCAGTCGGACACCCTTAGCGCTGCTGAGGAGGCAGGAGAGGCTCCCGCCACCACCGCTGTACTGGCAGCCATCAGCCTGGCTTGTGGCTGAGCAGAGCTCCCCTTGTGGGAACGCACTGACCACCAGGGGGCAGCTCCTGCATTGAGTGTCTGGCCCCTGGTGGTCAGTGTGTGTCATAGTGACTAGTCATTCCCAGTCGTTCTACTCTTAGGGTCAATTTGTATATTACTCTTTTATTTTATAGGATACTTTTAAAATGTAAGTCATATATTGTCCATGTTTCCCAACCCCAAATGAGGATACATAGTTAAATTATTTTTCTTGATTTTTGGATTTGCTTGAATAAATATTAGTTTACTTTTTTTTTAATCCTAACCTTAAGATATGTATTTATTGATGAGAGAGAGAGAGAGAGAGAGAGAGAGAGAGAGAGAGAGAGAGAGACAGAGAGACATCAATGTGACAGAGAAACATTGATCAGTTGCCTCCTATATGTGCCCTTACCGGGGATTGAACCCCACAAACTGGCCATGCGACCTGATCAGGACTCAAACCCACAACCTTTTGGTGTATGGAACCGTGCTCCAAGTATATGAGCCACCTGGTCAGAGCTACTTATATTTTTTAAAACCAAAAACATTAAGTTGTTCAGTTATATGATTAATGAATCACCTTAACTTGAAAAGAATCAAGTCGTATGAAAAGGTAGAATGATGGGTTGCCAGAGTCACAATGAAGGCACAAATTTGTATATTAAAATGTATGTCAGCAATACAGCTCTACATTTTGTTCACAGATGATTTTCTTCCCCTTTTCTGAAAAAATAAATAAGTCAAGCATGTTTTTAGTGGGCACTCTAAGTTTAAAGCATCTCAGTGCAGTTATACCCTTTCTATTGGACTCCGTTAAAGTGTTATCCTCTTCTTTGTCAGTCATTACTTTGCTCTTAATGGCTTTATATAAAGAATATGAAGGACTCAGATGGTACCTGAATCTAATACATCGCAGTTATTACCAATGCTGTCATTTTCATTATTAGGAATGCTTCTCTTTAAAGAAAGTATTGGCTTTGTCTGCGTGATGGGTTGCTGTACTTGCTTCTCCCGGCATATGCACCTCCCACTCCCTTTCTCTGAGGGATTCTTCCCAGCTGCCTGGGCTCTGGCAGTCTGTCAGTCACAGCATCCGCCCACACTGGCTACAAGGATGGGTTATGACGCATGATGATTAGAGACTTACTTGGAATTTCCAAATTGGAAGTAAAGCCAAGTTCTTCTTTTATTTTTAATTAAAAGCTCTAAGAATGCAATCCCAGAGCTGTCTAGGGTCACCTGTAAAGGGCCACAGAGCCAATTCACGGGCAGTTAAGCAAAAAGAAATAACCAGAGTCCAGCTTGCCCCTTACCCTTCCAGGTACAGTAATTATTAATGCCTTGTTTACATTTGGTTTTCAGAAACTTACAATTGAAAAACTCCCAACAGAATACGTTATTCCTTCGTTCACTCAATCTTCCATATGCACTTATTCATCAGCTGTCTACCATGACTCAGATTTAAAAGGGAATTGTACATCCTGTTTTCAATATTTATGGGAAACTGACTAGTTAAGTTTCAGAGGAAACTTACAATTCTAGGCCTGTTTGAGTTTTTTAAATGTCTTAGTCTTCAGGAGTCGTTTATGACTTTTCTGAAGAAGGACTCTGAGCCCCAGCTCCATGCTGATGGGAGAGCACTGAGGGCCAGACTACCTTATCCCTCATTTTTAAAATATCTGAGCCCAAAAGTAATTTGTGTTATATTGTAGAATACAGGAAGTACAGAAGAAAACACACAGAGAAATAAAAATCACCCATAAACCAACCGCCAAGAAGTAATGTCTGCTAATATATTGGTACATCTGTTTCCAGTAAGACCTCGTTTTGTGAGTCTGTATGTTGAAATTATTTTGACCCATCAAGATATCCTATTCATTTTTTCCTCTTCTGTTATAACTAAATTAGATGGCTGTTCAAGGTTTAATAAAGATGTTTCAACGGGATAATCAGAGCAGCATTTAGCTATGCCTTCTCATTAGGGGCAAAGTTGTGCCTGACAACTGTCCATGGTCAATTGGTTGTGTTCAGCAAGAGATAATTAGAAAAGCTGCCTGAAGCTGCCACTTGAGTGGTTAAGCGTAAACTGGATGACGCGTGTGAGAAGTTGTCCATCCTAGCAGACCAAAGAGGAGGCAGCAAAAATCTGGAACATCTAAGTGCTGAGGCTTAACAAGGGTTCCAGCCTCCTTTCCCCACAAACAAACAACACCAACAGATCCTTTAATGTGCTCATAAATGAACCCCATCACAAACTGACACATAAGTTCTTTCATAGAATTTACTAAGGTCACCCAGTCCTATCCAGACGCTTTGGTAAACTCCACAACTCATTGCAGAAAATAAAATGTGAGTTTTTCCTCCAACTTTGGGGTGAGTGGATCTGTAACCCTCCTCAGGAGAGACCTTGCTTCTCCAGAAGCAACTGGGCAGGCGTAACTAGCTCATTTCAGTCAATTAGCAGACAGTCAAGTGCACAACTTCTCCTTTCACATGGCACCCTCAGTCCTTAAGTTCTCCTCCCCAAGTGTATCCCCTGGTAGTGAAATGGTTAAATAGGTAGGCTACACAGATAGGCCTCTGGGTTCAAATCCCCGAAGCTACTATTTGTTGGGTAAACTCACTCTTTTGTAAATATTAAAAGAGCTAATATGTTAAAACCTTCATAACAGTATCTGGCACATAATAAGTGCTCAGGCAATGTTAACTGTTCTCATTATTTATCTCGCCACTGTAACATGGTACTCACATGTTCAAAATTATCTATTACAAATAATTAAATGTTTTAAAACAAAGCAAAATATAAAATTAACCAGAAATATATAAAATTCTCTCCCCTGGGCAGTTTAAGAACTATTCTTGTGGTGGGAACTATTCTTCTATGTCATGTTTATTTCCTTAAAGAAATTATGGCTAAAGCTCTGTCTGAATAATCAGAAATTCTGAAGTGAAGATATCCTAATTACTGGTTCTGAACCTTTTTCTTAATTATTTTTCACATTAATAAAATCTTTTTGTCATGAAGTCTTCTGCCTCTGATCATGGTGAAGTATCTTTGTAGGTAGAGCACAGGAGGTTTTGTCTCGGTGCAGAGGCTGATGCATGCTGTGAGCTTACTCCAGCATTTCAGATCTTTCTGGCACACCAGGAAGATGGCAACGCCCGCCTGAGCCCCTCCCAGAGCCGCCTACACAGTACCCTGACCTTTCATTGGCTCCCCTGAGATGGTGTTCCATGATTGGCCACCTCCACTATAAATAGGGCTGCCTTTCCTCAATAAAGTTAGACCTGCGTCCCAGAACCTGGTCTCCGGAGTCGTGCATGCAAGCGTCCTACGCTAGGGGCTCTGCCGTCCTCACCCCTGGGAAATCTCCTGCTTCATATCTTATTTCAAATTGACCCTCCTACCAACTTCAATTTATGTTCTAAACAAAATGTAATTGCTTAAAGTCATTGGAGAGTGACTAAAAGGAAGCTGAATTTGGAAGGCATTCAACACTTAAAAGAAGCAACTACAGTGGGTAAAACCCACATTATTTATTGTTTTTTTCCTGGGGACACACACCAATCCAGAGCAACTGGAAATTGAGGAAAGAAATCTCAGAAAGTAGTTAGAGTAGTGGGAGCCCCCAGTGAATGAATTACATACCTTCAAATTCTCATTAAAGTTTGAACTCTATTTGTGCAGGTTAACATTGTAAGGAACTCGGAAGGAAAATGATATGGCAAAGCTGGAAGACCTGTGCATATATTTCAGGGCCACTCACCAGAGGGGATTCAGAGTTTGGAGTTCAAGACTCATCAAATTAGAAGGGCTTGGTAAACATCTCTGGCTTTCATTCAAACTCCAGAAAGGCCCCGCCTTAGGAGTAAAGATCTCCTTTCAACCTCTAAAATGCCATACTAAGTGGAAAATAAAACATTTGAAGAAACAAAAGAATCAAATTGAAATATTAGAACTAAATAAAACAAATGGAAAAGACTACATATTGTATGATTCCACTTATTTGAAAGATTAGAGAAAGTAAGTGGAGAGACAGAAAGCATATAAGTAGTTGCTTAGGGCTGCGGGGGAGAGTGGGGCTGGACTGTCAGCAGGCACAAAGAAGCTTCTTGGGGTGATGGGAATGTGCAAAAACTGGATTTTGATTTTAAAATATACCTAATCTAATAAAAGAGCAATATGCAAATTGACTCTCACTCTGAGATACCTAAGCCACGCCCACCAGCCAAGCCACACCCACCAGCCAATCAGAATGGCTGTATGCAAATTAACCCAGCCAAGATGGCAGCCAGCGGCCACTGAGCTAGAGCAAACAGGAGGCTTCCGTTATGGAGGAAACTGCCTGCCTAGACTGGCTGGGACTCTGCTCAAGGCAATAGTGCTTCAATTATAGAAGCCATGGAGCTGAAGCAAATAGGAGGTTTCCTTGCCTGCCCAGGCCCCCCGCTCAAGGCAACAAAGTTTCTATAGAATATAAATAAACCCCAGAAACCTGATTCCAGCCAGCCTCGCTGGGATGTTGGGTCAATGGGAGCTGTGGAAAGCCTGAAAACAGCCCTCAGCCCCCCATCCAAGCTGCCCAGGCACCTCAGTAAGGACCTGAATCCTGAAGGGGCTGTGGGCAGCCTGAAAATGGCCCTTAGCCCCTCACCCAGGCTGGCCACACCCCCATGGGGTGAGGGTCCCTACTGGGGGGGTTGGCCAGCCTGCAAACAGACATTAGCCCCTCACCTAGGCTGGCCAGGCATGCCAGCAGGTGGACATCCCCCAAGGGGTCCCAGATTGCAAGAGGGCACAGGCCGGACTGAGGGACACTCCCAAGTGCACAAATTTTTGTGCACTGGGCCCCTAGTAATATATAAAAACAATGGAATATTATTCAGCCTTAAAAAAGAAGAAAATTCTAACACATGCTACAATTTGGATGAACCTTGAGGACATTATATTAAGTGAAAAAACTTTTCACCAAAGGACAAACATTGTCTGATTCCACTTATATGAGGTACCTAGAATAGTCAAATGTATAGACAAAATAGATTGGTTGTTATGTGGGGCTTAGAATGGGACAGGAGGATGGCAGTTATTGTTTAACAGATGTAGTTTCAGTTTTGCAAAATATAAAGGACTTCTGAAGATGGATGATGTTGATAGTTGCCCAACAATGTGCATGTACTCAATGCCATTGAACTATACACTGTAAAATGGTGAAAACGGTAAATATTATGTTATATATATTTTTTACCATAGTTTTAAAAAACAAGATTGTAGTTATAGTGACATAGCTGTATACATTTATAAAATATCATTGAATTATACACTTACAGTGGGTGAATTGAAGGATGTATAAATTAAACTGAAATTAAGCTATTAAAAAGACCCAGGGGTGGTTGTGGGAAGAAAAAGCCTTACTTACCCTCTCCCCAAACCCCTTCCTCCCCCCCCACACACACACCAGACTAAGACATTTACCTTAGAATTAATGTCAAAACTAAAATAAACTTACTCTAAGAAAGGTTAAAACCAAGATTCCCCAGGCTCAAGGTGATCATCCAGTAATACAACTACCTATAATAGAATAAAATTACATGCTCTCCAGAAGAAGATGACGAAGATTTAGATTGTCTTTTCACAATATCAAGTATGCAATTAAAAATCACCATATGTGAAAAATAGAAAAGTGTGAGTCATAATCAGGAGGGAAAATTAATCAATACAACAGGCCAACTGATTGTCTAGATGTTGGAGTTACCAGAAAAGGACTTTGAAATAACTATAAAATATTTGAAGAATTTCTAGAAAAAGATTAATAAGGTAGATGAGGAGATAAGAAATTTTAGGAGATACAGGAAATTTGTAGAAAATTTTAGGAAGAAAAGAGTCAAATGAAAATATTAGAACTAAAAAATACAATGTTTGAAATTTTAAAATTCACTGGATGACATTAAAAGGAAAAGGATTAGTGATTTTGAAAACAGAAGTCATGTAAACAGAAGCACAGAAAAAGAAAAGATCTTTTAAAAATAAACAGAACCAATTGCCTGTGGCATAATGTCAAGCAGTTTAATGCACATGTAATTGGAATTCTAAAAGAAAAGGAGAGAAAGAATCAGGGTGAAAATTACATTTGAAGAAATAAGGACCCAATTTTCTAAATTTGATCAAAGTCAGCAAAGTACAGATGCAGCAAGCTCAGTGAACTCCAAGAAGAATAAAAACAAATAAAACCATGCCTGGTAACATCACAAAGAAACTTTTAAAAACAAAAGATAAAAAGAAATTCTTAAAAACATCTAGAGTTTAAAAAGACTCGGGCCATAAAGGAAACAATGAGATAATTATGGTTTACTTCTCATAAGAAAGAGAAGAATCTCGAAGACAATGCAATATCTTTAAATGATGGAAGAAAATAAAACCCAGCCAAGCAAGAATTTTTGTATTTGGCAAAACCATCTTTCAAAAATATAGGTGAAATAAACCTATCTTCAAGTGAAAAGTTGATGGAATATGTTGCCAATTGATCTTCACTATAAGAAATGATAAATAAAGCCCAGCATGCATGACTCAGTTGTTTAACATCAACCTATGAATCAGGTGGTCACTGTTTGAATCCTGGTCAGAACACATGCCCAGGTTGTGGCCTCAATGCCCAGTGTGGGGTTTGCAGGAGGCAGCCAATCAATGATTCTCTCTCATCATTGATGTTTCCATCTCTCTCTCCTTCTCCCTTCCTCTCTGAAATCAATACAAATATTTATTTTTAAAAAAAGGAAAATGTTCTCAGGCTGAATGGCATCAGATGCAATTTGGAACTACAATTAGAAAACAAGAGCAATTGAAATGGTAACTATCTAAATAGACTGTTTTTCTTCCTTTTCTTTAAATGTCATTTGATTGTTTAAAGCAAATTATATTATTTAAATACTAAGGACCCGGTGCACAAAAATGTGTGCACTCAGGGGAGGGGGGATCCCTCAGCCTGGCCTATGCCCTCTTGGAGTCTGGGACCCCTCAGGGGATGTCCACCTGCTGGCATGCCTGGCCAACCTGGGGGAGGGGCTAATGTCTGTTTGCAGGCTGGCCAACACCCCCAGTAGGGACCCTCACCCCATGGGGGTGTGGCCACCTGGGTGAGGGGTTGAGGGCCATTTTCAGGCTGCCCACAGCTCCCATTGACCCAAAATCCCAGCGAGGCTGGCTGGAATCAAGTTTCTGGGGTTTATTTATCTTCTATAATTGGAACTTTGTTGCCTTGAGCGGAGGCCTAGTCAGGCAACAAAGCCTCCTGTTTGCTTCAGCTCCATGGCTTCTATAATTGAAGCATTGTTGCCTTGAGCAGAGGCCTGGCCAGCCTAAGCAAGCAGTTTCAACTCCATCACTGGTGCAACAGAAGCCTCCTGTTTGCTCTAGCTCCATGGCTGCCAGATGCCATCTTGGCTGAGCTAATTTGCATACAGTCGCTCTGATTGGTTGGTGGGCATGACTTAGGTGTCTCAGGGTGATGGTTAATTTGCATATTACTCTTTTATTAGATTAGATCATTTGACTGTTTAAAGCAAAAATGGAAATAAGGTATTGTAACATTACATATCTAGAGGTTAAAATGATAAAAATAGTAGAAAATGTGGGAGAAAGTATTTGTGCAATTGTACCACTGTGAGATTTTTACATTATTTGAAAAGTGATATATTAATTTAATTTGGAATGTGATAGTTAAGGATGCATATTATTATCCTCAAAGGAATTCTTTATCATGGCTTAACTATACTTGAACATAATAATATTTCCATTAAAACTGTTTAAGAAATATCATGTGAAAGTTACTTTTAAAACAACACAACTCACTGGGAAACACTATAAAATTATAATAGGATATAAATATTTTCAATGGAACAATAAGATTTTTCTCTAAGTATTCAAATATTTTCTAAGTCATTATCTCTCTTATAGATTCAGAGAAGATTCTAAATAAATCAGGATGATATATTTGACTGAAAGATTTTGGCAAAAATACCAAAAATTTTCAAATTGGGTTATAATTTTATCTTGCCCTACTTCTAGCCTTATAATGCAGGTTACATTTAAAATATGATTTAAAAATCAGCATGCAAGTTTACATTAGAGAACAAAACTCTCAGTGGAAATACTGCCACAAAAAACTGATAATTTTATTGTTTTATAATAATAAAAATAGTAAATAATTATTGAGTGTCTGTCTTAAGTGCCAAGGATAAGAATTAAGCAGAGTTGATAATAACCCTTGCCTTCAATGAAATCTTCATGTAAGTCAACATATATATAATACAAAAAATACTCAAATAACTGTAATTCAGGAAGAAATGGGGGGAGGGGTGTGTTTCTAACAGAAAAACTATTGATTTTAAAGGAGAATGAGATCATCTCCAGCCACAAAGATTACGAAAGTCTTCAGGTTAGTTGTTCTGAATCTTGAAGGATGAGTAGGAATTTCTTAGTGAAGAGTATGGGGCTGAAACAATACACAGAGAGGCACAAAAATGGGAAACTATGGAGTGTGTGAGGGGACAATCCAGTTATTCACTTCTTCTCTATCACCATGAACTACAAAGGAGTTGTGGAAATAAATTGGACAAGTAAATTGGGGCATCCCTGAAAGAACATGTAGGTCACCCCAAGAATTTAGAACTTTAATCTTGTAGTTCTAGTGAGTCATTTTCCTCATGTCAGGGGTCTGGCATAGTGAGATTATATTCTTGGGGAAGATGAATATGGCAGATGGATGAGAGGCAAGAGAAATTATGGAGTCCCATATAAGACACATGCACCTGGAAGACCACAACTCAGCAGAGATTAAACTAGCCTGATATTGGAACAGAAGCCAGAGGTCATTCCTCAGAAGATTCTGTCAACGGTACTCCCAACCCACCTTATGTCATACACTGAATGCCTCCAGGGTTGCAGTTCTGCATTAGGCACTGTGTCCCATATAAAAGTGAGTGGTATCTGACTATCAAAGAGCAAATAAAAACATACACAAATAACCAATATATGAGCTTGAATGAAATGAATGCATTAGAGAAGTTTTTCCATCTTTCAGGGTATGATCTGGTACTCCCTGGCCAAGTGCAGCCCCACAGGGAACATTGGGAGCTGCTGGAACTTGAACATAGCCATGTCCACTAGGATAGGCATGTACTGAGAGGACAGGCTCAGCTTCTGGTGGAAGAGGAAGTCAGTTTGGCAAGCAGAGTCCAGAGTCCAGAAAGCACTGCCACTAACGAGGGGGGAGAAATTCAGATCCGCCATCTCACCACAAGGCATCCAAAAATCAGTGTTGTGGCCCTGCCTTTGGACAGAGCAGAAATGGGGGATCAAGAACAGCTAGTATTCACAGCAACAAGCAAAGGGCCTCAAGGGCACCAGCACATTCTGTCACCACATAGGAGAGTCCTTCCTATTGGGCTGGTGCTTAGTGGCGAGACCCTCCCCTCCCCTCCAAAAAAAGGAAGCAGCAGATTGCCATGAGACTCCAGAGCAGCGATTTTCAACCTTTTTCATCTTATAGCACACATAAACTAATCACTAAAATTCTGTAGCACACCAAAAAATATATTATTGTGTTTGTCCATCTGACAAAAAAATAGGTATAATTTTGATTCATTCACACTGGACAGCTATTGTTGTGTTGGCAGTTGTCATTTTTTATTTGACAATCTAAGGGAAAAGAGGTCAGTGCCCCTGACTAAATAGGTACTACAAGTCCCCATGTTATAGAGACTCTCAGAGGCTAGTCAGGTAAACAAAAACTTCTGAGGCACAAAGAACAAGACAGGAAGCCAATTACCAAACTGAGCTATGAATTTGAGGCCATGTATTAGGATCTAACCGGAAAGCCAATTAACAGAATTGAAGTCCAAAGTCAGTACCAGTCTTGGTGAGCTAGGATTATTTAAATCCTTCCCTTACTTCTTTCTAGTCAGGATCTGTCCTACAGAATGGGAGCAAACTATATCAATAAAGGAGGGGAGTGTGGCCAAGGCTGCAGACCAAAATGCATTGCATTAATCTAGAGGAGAAGCTGTGATTCTGTCCGAGAGAATCATCGAACAGACAATATTGGAGCTGACTCTTTTAACAAGAAAGATTTCCTCAAGAAGG
>PVJC01040887.1:0-15611 GCA_004026665.1 Murina feae | reverse complement strand
CGCTTCCGGCCCTTTAGTTCAAGGAGTCAGTAGATACAAAATGACTTCACAGGCAGCAAGAGACCTCCATTGGCTAGATCCGGAGGGCAACGGTGGATTTTTCCACCCATTATTTATGCCGAATATCCCCCACACCCTATGGGGGCGAGATATACTAGAGGCTGTCAAAGCTACTATCTCCATGGAGCAGCCCCCCCCCAATACTAGGGGCCACTGTTCTACACCCTCCCCCTCCCATTAAATTAACCTGGGATACGGAGGAGCCTATCTGGGTAGAACAGTGGCCATTACCCAGATAAAAATTAACAGCTTTACAAGACCTAGTACAAGAACAACTACAGCAGGGGCATATAGAGCCTTCCCTTAGTCCCCATAACACCCCTGTCTTTATCATTCAAAAATGGGACAGAACTAAATGGCGATTCCTCCAAGACCTTAGAGCAATTAACAAACATATGCAGGAGCTAGGAGATTCTTAGTCACCTAAGAAGACCTGATACTAGGGCTGGAGGGAGGATATGACCCAGTATTTTTGGAGCTGATTGAGGTCAACTCTAATTTATACATCAAACATTTTTTTGCTCAGATTCTCAAAAAGCAATTCCAATTTTAAAGCCACAATTTAAAACCAACCACCCATTGTTTTTCCTACTGCTTGTCTTAACTTAAGTTCCCTCAAACTTAATCTTAGTTCCACCTGGAGTATTTAAAAATAATGCTCAGATATATCTAACCCTCTACCACCAGCAAGGGAAATTTCCTTGATTTAAGACACAAATCACCCAGCTTCACTCAATGGGTGAGGAACCAGCAGCTCAATGGGTCTTTTGTTGAATCCTAACACCAAGTCTGCAGGTTGGTTCTGGGTGAGCTTCTTTGGAATCCTGACCCACTACACCAAGTAAATGTCACAGTAAGAAACAATCAAACTTGTGTAGAATTTTTGCGAGTATATTTAAGCCCCACTGTCAACAATTGGCAGGAAGAAAATCTCAGCAGATTGAGATAATGCTCTGGAGAACGGCAGTTTTTCAAGTTATTTTATTCATGACAATCAAAACAGGAAATGTATGTTGGTAACATGAAATCCAGTGGTGATACATTAGGATCCAGAGAAATTCAAGTGGGGAATCCTCTGTGACTGGATAAACAGTAAAGTGACACAGAGATACTTATTTTACATAGATGATAGGAGATAGTTACAAGTCAACAATGAACTCAATAATTATGAGGGGATTTGTGGTCTCCACAGAGCATTGCACATGCTTTGAAGGGTCTGAAAAAAAGGAAAATTCATTTGACATTCCAAATTATATGTTACTGTAGATTCCAAAAGGCAATAGACAGTTTCAGTTAAGGTAAAGATTGACCTTTGTCAGGGAAGATGCCAGCCTAGGACATGACTACCCACTAAAACTTCTTGTAGTTTAAACTTTTTCATTTCAAAACACCCCTTGTGATCACTTTAGGTCTCTGAATTTTCAAGAACAATACAGAGGCCTTCTCTGAGCTAGTCAGTGAGCATGTGGTCCCTTTTCATACACACTGTCCTTGGATCACTCCTGTCTCACCTCCTGACAATAATCACTGAGTGCTTAGAGGTTTAGTATGCACTACAGCCCCCAACCCACCTGGCAGTTCATAAGCTGACCCTACGGAATGTCTCTCTTCTGTCCCAATATAGGAAGAGAAACCATCACCCCAGCATACAGACAGGACATGTATGGTGCAAACAGCTGCAGCTTCCTTGATGCCCATAGTCCTGGTCTCCACACCTCCGCTCCCCCACCTCTGTGCCCAGGCTCAACACACCAGTGACCAAGAACCTGTTTGCTACGTAGGAGTTAGACAGTCCCAACCTCAGATTCGTGCCCAGGTCATGCAACTTGACTTTAATAAAGATGGTGGTCTTCAAAGAGCTGGAGAAGCACCTCATCTCCAAGGTGATTGCCATGAAGATACAGGGCTCCAACCTCATATCAATGGTTATCACTATAAAGATTCAGGGCTACAAGCACATCCTCTGGGAGTGTGCTGCTCCCCAGTGGACAAATGGAGACAGACCTGGGGCTGACATCATTGCAGGACCCGCACTTCATCAAGAGAGAAGGCAACAAGCTACAGGTCCTGTTGCACTGGAGGAAGCGCTTTAAGAAGTAGACCATGTGGAGCTATAAGACACTCCCTGTGAGTTCCATCCACATGGATAAAGTCAGGCAGTGACCCCTTAAAGGTGGTCAGGGGCTATGCCTCTGCAGCAGCATCAAGGAGGCTTCTGCCAACATGGCCAAGATCTGGATCTGCTGCCTGTCCAGCCAGCCCATCCACTGAAAGGACAGTGCCATACAGGCCAGATGTAAAGCTAAGTCATGGGTTAACTACTCTGAGGAGCTATATCAGAGCTTCTCCTCTGAGCAACATGCCAGCAACAATTTCACCTTTAAACTGGACCTGGCTGAGGAGAGCATTGACTTGGGGATGCCCAAGTAGCAAAGGCCATGGATATTAGGAAAGACATTCATTTCCAGGTCACAAAATATCAAAATCAAAACAAAACAAAAAGCAATCATGGAGTGGCTGGGAAAGTTTAAAGTGTTAGAGGAGGCTGTGGACTCCAGCAGTACATAGGAGAGCTTTTCTCTGAGTTGGAGTGGGACCTGGACCTTCTATTTAACACACTGCAAAACCCCAGGGACAGTGGTCCAGACATGGAAGAAAAATAACAACACCACAAGCCCAAGCTCAGACTATTCTTTGAAGGCTGGGCACATTCCAGCTCACAGACAAAGATGGCGAGCATCCACAGGGCCCAGATACAATAGTAGCCTGCAAATCTGGCCAAAGTACAAGAAAAAACATGGGCCCTGGGGCATCAAACAGCCCTGCAACAGTGTTTCAGACTTGGTGGCCGCCAGCATCCACTTCCCCAAAGTCACCTGAATCTGGAACTCCTCCATGTCTAGCCAGTCCATTCACCATGAGGACAGTGCCGTAAGGCTGACTCAAGACCAATTATATAAATCACTACACTAAGGAGGAGTATGAAAGCTTCTCTGAGCAGGAAGCCAGTGAAGATGCCACTCATGGATAGGACCTGAACCTGGAAGCAGTGACTATTGAAAGTCACAACAAGGTCCATGACAAGGCATCCAGACTTAAAGCAGAAAGTTGTGCCTCGGCTGAGCAGGGCCCAAGTGTCATAGGAGGCCCTGGATCCTGAGCAGGACTCTGCAGATCATGTCCCCGAGCGGAGGAGGACCTGCACCTTCTGTCTGTCATGCTGGAGAACCAGCAACAGAAGCCCAGACACAGAAGAAGATGTCAGCCTTCTAAGCACCACCAGGCCCACGTTCAGGCCATACTGAGAAGGCCTATCACATTTCAGTTCAAAAATGGACATAGGGAGCATCCATGGTGCCCAGAGTCAGGAGGAGTTTCTGAGCCATAGCAGGTTTCACTGGGGGCTAGTGTGTGTTGGCCCATGGACTAAAGGGCCCCAGGTTTGATTCTGGTCAAAAGTACAGCTGTCGCGATTACAGGCTTGATCTCCATTTCTGGTCATGGCATGTTCAGGAGGCAATCAGTCCAAATGTCTCTCTCACATTGATGCTTCTCTCACTCTCTGTCTCTCAGCCTTCCTTCAACTTTCTGAAATAATCAGTGGAAAAATAACCTCTGGTGAGGGTTAACAAAATAAACAAAGCAAAACAAAGGAGCCTCCTAGTCTAGCTGAAGTGATCTAAAAGACCAAGCCCAGGAAGCAATAGCCAACTGACAGTGTCTCCCACTTAGTGCCCCAGAGCATGCCCACCCAGCAGAGCAGCCAGCACTGCCCAAGGACAGCCCAGACGCAGAGACCTCAGTCCTGGACATGCTCACCAAGAAGCTCCTGCCCAGTGAGCACATCACCAAGACCGAGTCTCTCATCATCCCCTCCACCAAGGGAAAGGGCAAGAATCCCAGCCACCATGGCTGGGGCAGGTACCTGAAGGAGCACCAGACGCACAGCCACAGAACAAGTGGGCCAAGAGCCCAGTCAATGAGCATGGCCAGACCCAGGGAGCCAGCTGCAGATCCCAAGGAAAAACATGTATAACCAGCTGAACCACATCCTCATCTCTGATGACCAGCTGCCAGAGAACATCATCCTCTTCAACACCTCCAACCATCAGGGCCAGTTTCCCTCGAACACCCTGTACGGGCACATGCTGCCTTGCTGTGTACCTGCTCCCTGGTTCGATGTCCAGATGGCCTTCAGCTCCATCATCTGGCAGATAAGGAGATACTGTAACTGTAAGTCCTAGCCCCAAGATGGCAAAGATCCTTTAGTCAAGGGCACAGCACTCCTTCAGTGCTGTGCTACAGATCTTCCTGGAGCTACTGTCCTACAAGATGCTCAATTGGCTGAGCTACATGAGCTTCTTGGTCATCCCGCTGGGTTCCCACCCTGTGGCCAGATACCTCGGTTCCGTGCATTACCGCTACAATAGCTTCTTCCAGGACCTGTCTTGGTGGGACCTGTTCCATAATCTGGAAGCCCACGCTGGACATTGTGACGAGAATCACACAGTACAACACAGACCCAACTGTGCCTCCCAGCTGCCCATGGAGGAAGCCCTGCTCTCCTACAAGCAGAAGAACCCAATAGAAAGTCCCTATAGTTCATTCTTTTTGGGGAGGCAGGTAAAAGTTGGGATAGTGCATCAGTTCTCAGACACGTCAGGAGACCCAGATGATGGACCCCGATGGGCTGCAGCATGCTTACATCCATCCCTCTGTCCATACCTCTGGTCCCCCATGAGGCCTTGTCATCCCACTCATCTTGTCAGTGAGTGGGGCTTGTCCTCCCCCAGCTAGGGCGATGGCGCCAAGGTGATGGAGCAGCAGGTAGATTACTGGACAGAAGCCCAGCCCACAGACAGGAAGAGAGTTGAAGAAGTAAGACCTGCCGATCGCCAACAACACCCTCAAGTGCACCTTCCACTCTCTGTAGGTAGGCAGGCTGTCCAGCAGTGGCGAGGCCACAGCAACACCCACCATGTGCATGACAGTGCTCACCAAGGAGAAGAGAAAGAAGGTACCATTTTCCCTAAGAAAACCAATATTAAGGTTGTGGAGTCCAAAATCCAAAAGCCAGTGTCTGGAGGGCATAGGCTGCCTGGTCTGCAGGGCCAGAACCAGCAGAACGTGCTGCGGGTCCTCATCAAAGGTGTGGCATGGAAAGACCTGAAGTTCTTCCAGCGGACAGCCCAGTGTCCTCCCACGTCCAGCACTTCCCCATCTGCATCTCAGACACTCTGCCTGTGGCCCTGCCGACAACAAGCACAGCAGGTCCCAGCTGCTTTTCTGTTAACATTTCAGTTTAGTACAGAGACCGACCCTGGAAAGACAAAGAGAAACCTTCTTGAGTACAAATTTGCCCACAACCCAGAAACTAATATGGTGGCCCCATTGGGAGCCTCAATTGCTCTTCTGATTAACCAGAACTCTCTGGCAGTGGGAGATCAGGCAGGCACTGTTGAGCTAGAGAATTATGGTAGGTGAGTTTTGGCCTCAGGACCCCTAATACTCCCAGTGAGAAGTGTTCTCCCTTCCCCACCTGCCCTTCCTGGAAACCAGGACTCTGCCTCCACAGGACTCAGAGCTGGTGGTCAGAAGCCAAGGACTGGCCTCCCATTGGTGGCATCCTGTGCAGAACATAGAGGCCAGTCAGCCCAGCTCTGGGACCCAGCTGTGAACCAGCCAAGTGGGCCCACACCACACCCTTGTGGTTCCCTAAGAAAATACTGGTATGATACAGACTCCCAGGCACCCGGACTAGGCAAATTGGTGCAATACCAGCTACCATTCTCCCATCTTTCTGTGTTATTACAGAACATTTGTTCCACCCAACAGGTGTGGGACCAGCTATTTACCAGGTAAGCACCCTGCCCCTCCACAGCACAGTGGTCACTTGTCCACCTGCTTGCTGTGAATCTTCAGGGCACTTCGTGTCTCTGAGTGCTTGTGCCTCTAAACAGGGTGAACCTAGGGTCAAGCTCACAGGTTTATTGTAGAAAGTCAGTAGGGTCCTCCCTGGAAAGTGCTGTCTGGGTGCCTGGACCGTGGAGAGGTTTGCTGCACGGGCTGTGGTTGAGCCCATGGGCCATTTTCTCTTCCTGATGACAAAGCCTCTACCTCATTTGTGATTCTCCCCAAGGCCTTGGGCTAAGCTCTTTTCTCCTAGATAGAGATTAGAGATTCTATGAAGGGTCTGAGTCCTGGATGAAGCCAGAATCAAAAATCCCAGAAGTGAGCAATGGGGCCCCATCCTAAGCTTATTCTTGACTAAAAGAATACAGAAAAATTATGAAAAAGAAATCTAAAATACAAGATAGTGTCAGCACTGCATAGTGGATGAGAATAGAGGAGTACAAGACAGGAGGGCTTGCTGAGGAAAATATAGATATGTGTAAGAAACCACAGGGATACGTTTAACTGCATGTATTTTAAGTTAAGGGAAAGAATCCTATCTTGTAAAACACAATGGGTTACTTGTAAACCTCTCTCCAGAAGTAGGACCTATTAAATGAGAAGCAATAAATGATTTTTTTTAAATCAGAAGAAAATTTGACTAATGGAAGTTATAGTTTGCTTTATTATACATATTATATCAGACTAACAGATAGTGCCTAGTCTTTTAAATAAAATAAATCATTACCACATAGTATACCACATAGGAAGTCTCCATAAATTCCAAAGAAGAAATATATGTTTGTTCTCCATATATTTACGGTCATGAACCATAATGCATGATGCAGATATGTTCTCTAACCATAATGCATTAAGGTAAGAAGTTAAAATGTAAGCGGGCATTTTCCCGCCAAATCGCGACGTAATGGGAACAAAGAAATCCAATAATGGTCTGGCTTTGCAAAGTCTATCTGAGTTGTCCTGCACATTTTCTTTGTTGTTTAAATGCCAAGCCCTCCATATTTGGCTGTCTCTACTCATCATTTTTGGAAAAAACTCGTCTCCCGCGATTTGGTATAAAAAGCGATATGACAAGTTTACTCGTTTCCCACAAACAATGTTTAATAATAAAGGATAGCTTTAAAATTGCTGAATATCTGGACATCTAAGAAGATATCAGTGAAGCTGAAGTGAAGTATATTCTACATAAACCCTGAGTTCAAAGGAAATTGTGAGTGAAATTATGGAATACTTGCAACTAAAAAGCAATAAAGAAAAGCTGCAAATCAAAAGCAGCCATAAAAGACAGAGTTTCAGTTTTAAATAAACTTCTGAGGAAAGAATCAGAGCTGTGAAGAGAGATCTGAGTATCCAAACAGTAAATTAGAGAGAGCCACAGAGTGACCTTGAAGAAACAAGGAAGGAGGAAAACACAATGGCAGAAATCAGTAAAACAAAATAGCTTTCAATAAACTGCAATAAATTGCAAAATAGTTTTCAATAAACTGAAATATTGCTTCTGTTGAAATATTGGTAAAATAAACAGATTTCTAGCCAGACCAAGCAAGAAATAGAGAAAAATGCTGTACACATAGTTCCAACAAGTTAAGTGAAACAGACCAATTCCTGAAAAGAAACAAACTATGAAACTTTACTCAGAAGAAAGTGATGCCCTCAGTAGACTATTGAAGAGATTGAATTCGTAGTTGAAACATTCTAATGAAAGGCATCCAGGCCCAGGTGGTTTCACTGGAGAATTAAACAGAATAAATGAATAGACACTGCACTGAAGAGGCTATAACATGTCACAAGAGCACTTGAAAAGTTCAACATCATAATCCATCAGGAAAAGGTTAATTAAACCACAAGGAGACTTAAATAAAGGCCTGTGATAACACTCAATGCTGGGGAGGATGTGGAGAAACAGTCACTTATATAGGCCTGTTGGGAAAGTAGACTATTACAGCCACTGGGCAAAGCAGTTTGATTGTTTCTCATAAAACTAAACATGCAACTACCACACAACACAGCAATTGCACTCCTGGGCATTTATCCCAGAGAAATAGAAACTTTCATCTCCTCAAAAACCTGAGCGCAAATGTCTATAGAAGCTTCATCTTAAAACTTGCATGCTATCTCTGAAGTTCCTTCATCAGATTACTATCTAGAGTTTTTAAGAAACGCCTGTGACATAAAAATGGGTAGAGTATATGAAAAAGAAATTTAGTAAAGGGAAACCCAAAATGTTAACAAGATATGAAGAGATGTTAAATTTCACTTGTAGGCAGAGAAGTAAGGAGGCGCTCTTTACACCAATCTGCATGACAGATTAGTGTGATCATATGAAGTGTTGGTGAGGCTATGGGACAAATGGGAACATCATGGACTTGATGGGACTGTAAACTAGTACAGGCACCCAGGAGGGCCATCTATAAGAACACAGCAAAAGTAAAATTAAATATGTTCTTATATATTTGAATAATCATTTATATAATTTTTCTAAGTCTGAAGAGCATGAAAAATCACCATAGGAGAGACTGTACCATAGGCCTCTCATTCTCAAGCTTGAACTGATCACTTTTTGAATAACATTTGCTTGGCTGGGACACAGGGGAAAAAGCAGGCCTTCTGTGTCAAAATATAGCCCCTCAGAGTCTAAGAGCATGAACCTGGTTCTTCTGATCAGTATTACTGGGTGGGAATGGACCACTAGAAATATTTGATAGAATAGATAGTAAAGAAATAGCTGGATAAGTGGGTTCCCAAACCTTATCCTGTCAACTCCATCTCAAAAACTTTAGCCTTTTTATGAGTATTTTCCCACTGACATAAACATTCTCATGCAATGTAATTGTATTGTATGTGAACAGCAGCGCTAACAAATTTATCTGACATGATGAAATGTGGTAAAGTACTGTGACAGATCTTAAAAAAAAATGAATCATCAGTGTACTTTCTTCTGTTGTCATTTGTCACTAAAGCGATAACATAGAAATAAATATTTCTCAAGGTGTACATATGAATATTTTGGAATTTTTTAAAGTGTGCGTATTACAAATACACAGACCAGAATCCTATCTAATAAAAGTAATATGCAAATTAGGCATCACTCCGTGGCAAAGATGGCCGTCCCCATGGCCACAAGATGGCCTCCCCCATAGCCACCAGATGGCCTCCCCCATAGCCACAAGATAGGGGCCCCCAGAGCCACAAGATGGCGGCACCCAGTCCAGCTCAGCCCCACTACTGAAGTGGTCAGGCCTGTTAGCCAGGCAGATGGCAAGAGAGGCAGGGGGCCCAAGGGGCAGAACAGGCTATCAGAGGGGGCTGGGAGTTCCCTGTCCAGGCCAGAGGCCTTTGCCAGAGGTCTCAGGCATGGGGAAGGGCAGAGCCGGTGATCAGAGGGGGTAAGGGTGGAGCTGGTGATCAGAGGGGTATGAGAGTGCCCTACCCAGGCATAAGGCCTGAGCCAGAGGCCTCAGGCCTGGGCAGGGAAAAGGCTGGATATCACACGAGCCTGGGCTCCACAGAGCCAGCGATTGGAGGATCAGGGATGAATCCTGCAATCGCAGGGGTCTGGGCACCAGTGGAGCCAGCAAAGCAGGGGCCTGGGGGTCTCCTGCCCAGGCCTGCAGCCTTGGCCAGATGCTGCCAGTGGGGCAAGGGCAGAGCCAGCGATGGCAGGGAACAGGATCAGAGCCAGTGATTGCAGAGGCCTGGGCTCTGTGAAGCCAGCGATAGGAGGGGCTTGGAGATCCCCTGCTTACGCCTGTATCCTAAGCCAGAGGTTACAGGCCTGGGCAGGGGTACAGCTGGGATTGGAGGGGCACGGGTGGACCGGTGACCGGAGTGAACTACAAAGGACACACCTTTTCTTACTTCTCATTGGCTAAGCTCCCTGTATGCCACTGGTAACATTCTTAGTATCTTGGGTAATAAGAATCCTTAAAGGCGATCTAGGGTTTTTCCACCACACTCCTGGAGAAAAAAAATGAAGGTCCACTGCTGGAGGGCTAAGAAATGTCATATCCTGCCCTAGCCGGTTTGGCTCAGTGCATAATGCCTCAGCCTGCTGACTGCAGGGTCTGGGTTCAATTCTGACCAAGGGCATGTACCTAGGTTGCAGGCTTCTCCCTGGCTGGGGCCCAAGTCAGGGATTATGCAGGAGGCAACTAATCAAAGTGTTCCTCTCACTTTGATGTTTCTCTCTATTTTTCCCTTCTCTACTACATTCTCTAAAAATCAATAGAAATATATCCTCAGGTGAGGATAAAAAAAGAATGAAAGAAATGTCATATCCTATGAAAGACACATCTTGAAAATGCCTAAAGAAAGTTATCATTTTTTCATTGTGAAGAGACTGGAGTCCGTGTTGATGAAAACACTTTAGTGGCTGCAGTGTCTGGCAGTGGCTGTAGCTGCTGGGTGATGGGGCTGGTGGCTTCCCCTGATTAGCCTGGTTACCTCCCACAAAGGGAGGCCAGAATGCGACTTTGGCCCACTCCACAAGGGGAGCAGGGAGCAGGCTTAAGCCATCAGTAGGACACCCCTTGAGGGCTCCCAATATGTGAGAAGTGGCAGACTGGGCTGAGGAACCCCCCTCCCCAGTGCACGAATTTCTTGCACCAGGCCCCTAGACTAAGGTGACCAGATTTAAAGCGGTACACTATTGACAGGAGAGGGGGGGTCTTTTCTTTTCTTTTTTTATTATTACTTAAAATATTACAAAGAGTAATCAGGACTTTTTTTAAACACCACAGGATGCAGGACAAACTGTTAAAAAATTGGGACTGTCCCGCCAAAAGCAGGACATCTGGTCACCTTACCCTAGTCTTACATAATAAAAGCCTAATATGCAAATTGTCCCCTCCGATGGTCATTCCACTGGGAATTCCATCACTCACTATGACCTGTGCTGATCACAATGGGGCAGCAGGGAACATGGCGGTGCTGATAGTGGGAGGTACTAGAGGAATTACTAGCCCCAGTGGGCCCTGAGGAAAGTGGGACCACTGCGGGATAGTGGAGCAGGTGAGCAGGTGGCACCAGGTCAAAGCAGGTGTGAGTGGGGGCCGATCACCCCACTGATAGCCCTGCAGACTGTGACCAGTGGTGGCAGCAGGGGGCAGGGCTGCCAACTTGCTCTCAGGTGCTGAAGAAGCTGGGCAGGGGGCCCCCCTGACCCCAACCAATTGCCTTGCATACCCCGACCAGTGGCCAACTGGCCCAATCAGGGCCAGGTCTAGGCTGAGATGGGGAACTGGGGATGGGTGGCAGTGACCAATCTCCTGTGGTGCCCGGCTAACTGGGCATGGGGTTGATGAGGACAGAGGAGCAGTGAGACTATAGGGTGTCCTCCGAGCTCACTCTCACTCTCCCAGGTACCCTCACCAAGAACTCCAGTACTCACATGCCAGGGAAGCCCCTACGCTCAGGTGCTGGGTGCCCGCAATGAGCCCGCTAAGCACCTGCATGAACTGTTCCAGGTGAGCAAGGCCCCAGACAGGACCACAGGGGCTGGTCAGGTTCCCCGTGGGTTAGTGCAGGAGCCAGTCTGTAAGGCCTGCTGGGAGAGAGTGCGCTGCCCACCCAACTTCTGTGTGGGGTGGCTGGGTGGCCCAGAGGCCCTTGCTGTACCCTGGCCATTTGGACAGTGTGACTCAGGCATAGGGGGGCTCAGGGGGGTCCAGGTGCTGCCCAGGGCCCAGAGGTCAGCTGGGACCCGCCCCTGCATGCCATACTCATGCATCGATTTCAGGCCAGACCTAGGGACCACACACATGCACAGATTTTATGCACCAGGCCAATAGTATAGAATAAAATATAATCACCTGAGTTACTACTAAATCTTGAAATGCTGCTATGGCATGTGTGTCCTTAAATAGAATATTACAGTGACAGTTGGAAAACCGTTGAACCTCTGATTCCATCCCAGTTTTTCCTTTCCCAGAGCTAGTTACTATCAACCACTTTGTGCTTGTCCTTATGTATGTTTTTATAATTTTACTCGAATGTTACGTACACACAAATTATATTTCATTATAAACAGTGCTTTCTTGTATACTTGTTCATGGGCACGTGAATGAAGGTTCTCTAGAGTATATTGCTAAGAATGCATTTCTAGGAGGAAGGCCATGCACACATTAAGTGTTACTACTGGGTGCAATTTCACTGGCTGATTCAGCCATCCCCACCTCCCAGCTCCTGTGGATGTTGGCTGCTAAGGGGTCCTAACTGCCCTTTCCTTGGCCAGAGGTGTTAGAAGCTCCCCCTCCATTGCCCTGGGATGTAGGCTTAGCCTGAGGCAAGTAAAAACTGAAACTGAGTAGACAAGCCTGGCTCCTTACCTCCAACAGGACTCATTTAGTGGGTATAATCCATGTTCCAGATCCCCTCTCAAGACCAGGCTGCATGTAATGTTCTGAGTCTACATCTCTGCTCACCTCCCTCCATCTTCTCATTCTCAGGTCACTCCTTCCCTAAACACTGTCCCAGTTCCACAAGTCCCTTTGCTTCTGGGGATCCTGACCCAAGATCGCTAATATTGTGAGTCTCTCCAAAATGTTTGACCAATGTCCACTGTTAGGAGAGGCTTGAAGGCTGAGAAAGAGAAAGCCATTCAAGAGTTGAGGTGGGGTAGGGAGAGAAGGCAAAGACTCTGAGATGAAAGAGCTTTGTGAATTTCACAAACTGAAAGGAAGCCAGTATGGCTAATATGGGGAGCAGGAGAAAGAGAAGGATACTGGTGGAAGTTGGAGATGTATGTAGGATCCAGACAAGTTGACTTTATAAGCTGGTTTTCATTTTTCCCCCTACTTGTAATAGGAAGTTCTTGAAAAGCTTTAAGCAGAAGTGTCACAGTTCAATTTAGACTTTAAGAAAATTAGTCTGTGTGTAGAGAGAGTGGTTTGGAAAAAGATAAGAGAAGCAGGGATTTGAGTATCCACACAGGAGAGTGGATCATAAAAATTGTTTCAACACAGAAAGTAAGAAACGCAATGGGATTTACAGCAAAATACTATGGGGTGTCCATAAAAATACAGACATACAAAGACATGAATGCTTCAAGCATAAATGCCAATTTTGAAGTGGCTACTATGAATAAACAGAGGGAGAGGGAGGAAGTGGAGATTAGTGGTAGTAAAGGTCAATAAAACCTAGAAGTTATCTTTCAAGGAATGGAGGTGACGAGGTGTCGTGAATCGAGGCATATGATTTAGGGAGCCCTGGACCAAGAAAACAAAAATCAAAACAACAGTGACCACTCACCTCCCTACCCGTTATGTTCCTTCACCTTGTGGAGACATGTGTCTGCGATAGGGAACAGGTTTCCTGAGAGACCTCCCAAATAATCCAACTTTACTCACTAAGTGGATTAAACTGCATGGCAGAGACCTTCCCTAGTGGTTAATGAAGCATCTGAGTCAAGGAACCTGGAGGGTAGAAGCGTAACCTCACTGGAGCCTCATTAGTGAGGAAACAGATGGGGTCACTAAGGTGGTCTCATGCCTGACCTGGTGGGTGCTCCTGATGCACCGTCTCAGCCTAATTCCTCCTTTCCCTGTGGTCTCCATGGAACCAGATCTTGTCTCTGGAATCCCATAGAATCCAGGTTAAAATTACTTATTTCCACTTTGCACAAATTTATGACCTGGCCCTAGGATATCTGGGGATGAAACTTCTACCATGTCTGGTAGCTCTGTGCCTAGGCTCCCAGAGCAGGAGTAGACACCCATTAGGTATCAATAAATGCCTGTGGATCAAAAGTGATCACTTGAATCCTTTATTGGGGGCAAGGACCTTGGGATTTCCTGGACATGTTTCTTCAAGTGCCCACAGAAGCACAGGGCATGCTCTGAAAATGCATTTCTCAGTTGGTGTTCAAAGAGTTTGCTGAGTTGGAGCCTTTGTTTCCCTGTCTGGCCCTGAAAGTCAAAATCCAGGGGGACAGAATCCAGTAGATGCTGGCTTTATCCAAAGACATGGTGCTCTGAAGTGCTCCAGAGCCACATTCTCAGACACTGTTTAGGGAAATCCAACACTCAATGTTACTTACTGAGCAAGCTCATTGGGGGGTATTTGTTTCTTAGTGATTCATGTATGAGAAAGGAACTTGGGGAAAGCCCACCTTGCTGGAGGCTTAGCCACATGATCTCCCCTTAGGCAGACAGTACTCACGTCTTCTGAGCCCCAAGTCCTGGGATGGGCCCTTGGGACATTGAAAGAAATGAATGATTCTTACCCAGGAGAAGTCCTGAGTTCCAGGCCACTGAGAAACAGAAGTAAAATCATCTGGAATCCCATTACCCAGAAACAATCATATGCAATATCCCATATAATAAAAGGCTAATATGCAAATTGTCCCAAGATGGGGAGTTGGACCAGGAGTTCAACCAAAGGGCAAGACCTGTTACCTGCTGCCTGCCTCTGGCTAATGAAAGGGGTTCCAGAGGTCCCTGAATCCAAACATCAGGTTAAGTAGGAAAGGGGCTCAGCCAGTACTGAGCATTCCCTATGCATTTCCTTCTTCTTCCTCAGTCACCACAAGGCATCAAGTAATGAGAAACTATAAGATTTCTATTATTTTTTGTGTAAGAGTAAACTGGTTTTCTAATTTAATAATCATAAACATCTTACCATATATAAGTTGGAAACTATTAACATTATTTTAGGATAGCCCAGGCGTGTTCTATTGATTTATTGGATTATATAACTTTACAAACAGCTTTATTGAGATATAATTTGATATCATTTAAAGTATATAATTTAAGGACTTTAATATAGTCAGAGAATTGTGTAAATATCCCACAATCCACTTTTAGAACATTTTAATTACTGACAATTCCCAAGTTCACCCCATTTCTCCCTCTCCACAGCTCCTGGCAACATCTAGTCTATTTTGTGTCTCTATGGATTTTCCTTTTCTCTCATTTTTTTTAAATCTCCCATGTTGAATGTTGTATGTTCTTTTATAGAACTACTAGGGGCACGGTGCACAAAAATTTGTGCACTCGGGGAGGAGGGAGTCCCTCAGCCCGGCCTGTGCCCTCTCACAGTCTGGGACCCCTCAGTGGATGTCCTATGATGGCCCCAGTCTGCCAGGCGCCGTGTGTGTGTGTGTGTGTGTGTGTGTGTGTGTGGCCACCGGGGACCTGCCCCCAGCTGCATCTGAGGCTCGGAGCAGTCCTCCTGTGTGTGTCTACCTGCTGGGGACCTGCCACCAGGCACACTGTGGAGGCTTGGAGCAGGCACCCCCTCTGTGTTGATCTCTCAGACTCTTGCCCTCCCCTGCATGTTGTTCTCTTTTTTGAGCTGCATGCTGCCTGCTTCCCAAGCTTGCCTACTGCCCATCTTCCTCCAGCCACCAGAAAGCAGGGAAAACCCCGCCTCGTGGTCAGGCCAGCCTTTTCCTGCTCCCTGATCCCCGAAAGGAACCTGGGAAGCCACCAAGCAGGCCGCCAACTCTTTCCCACTCACCCGTCCCCTGCTGCCTTCCTTTCCCACTTCCCGGTGCCGCCAAAGGGTCTGGGGAGCTGCCAAGCAGGACCCCGGCCCCTGCAGTCTTGCTTTCCCACTCCCCGGTGCCCCACAAAGGGCCTGGGAAGCCCATCAAGCAGGCCACTGACCCCCCCCACTGCCTCTTTCCCACTCCCCGGCCC
>PVJC01040886.1:0-15607 GCA_004026665.1 Murina feae | reverse complement strand
CCAAGGGGTTTGGGGAGCTGCCAAGCAGGCCGAGACCGCCCCGCTGCCTCTTTCCCACTCCCCAGCCCGCCACCTTGCTTTCCCACTTCCTGGTGCCCTGCAAGGGGCCTGGGAAGCCCACCAAGCAGGCTGCCGACCCCTTGCCGCCTCCTACCCGCTCCCCGATGCCCCTCCAAGGGCCTGGGCAGCCCACCAAGCAGGCTGCCAACCCTGCCGCCTCTTTCCCGCTTCCTGATGCCCTGCAACCCTGCCGCCTCTTTCCCACTCACAGGTCCTGGGTCCTGCGCTGTCCCGCCCTGCAGCCGCTCTGTGCACTCAGGAGGTCCCTCAGCCCGGCCTGTGCCCTCTCGCAGTCTGGGACCCCTCAGGGGATGCCCACCTGCTGGCGTGCCTGACCAGCCTGGGTGAGGGGCTTTAAGGCTGCCCATAGCTCCCATTAACCAATGTCCCAGCAAGGCCGGCTGGACACAGGTTCTGTGATTTATCTCCTATAATTGATGCTGTTCCTTTAAGGCAGCCTTTTACTAACGAATCCTCCTCTCTGCCTCACCTTGCAGCTTCTATAATGAAACAATTGTTACACTTAATTGTTGCAAATGTGCGTTTTTGCTTCAGGCCAAAGGCTAAGGAGCCAGTGAGCAGGTAGTTTCGCTCTCGCTCTTGCTGCAACGGATGCTGCCTAAATGTTTACTCAGGTCCGTGAGTGTCGGCCGCCATGTTGGCTGGGCTAATTTGCATACAGCCATTCTGATTGGCTGTGGGCGTCCCGGAGAAACGGTTAATTTTACTATTCCGCTTTTATTAGTTTAGATGCTGAAAGGTATCCTTTGAGAAGAGGAAGAAGAAAAAGGAGAGTAAAAATTATGAACAACAAATACATATCTATTAACAAGTGAATCTAAGAATCAAGTGAATAAAAAATCTGATGAACAGAATAAACTGGTGAATAGAATAGAATCAGAGGCATAGAAATGGAGTGGACGGACAATTTTCAGTGGTTAAGGGTGTTGGGGGTGCGTGAAGAGAGTGGACAATAATTGTACACCTATGGATGAGGACAGTGGGGGGGGCAAGGACAGAAGGTGGGGTGAGAACTGGGAGGAGGGGAGCTATGGGGGAAAAAAGAGGAACAACTGTAATAATCTGAACAATAAAGATAAATTAAAAAATAAAAAAAAAATAAAAACGTATTTGTAATGTAAACAACTTGTTGGCCTTTAACCTGGCATCTCTGGGAGCATGCTCTCTTCCTGGGCTTCCCTCTATGCAGGGCTCACCCCTCTTTCCACCTCCTTCAGGCCCCACCAACCCAAGAGATTGCTCCAGATGGGAACACTGAGGCACAGCTCCCACATGGCCTGACATCATGGCTTTCTATGAGATCATCTTGTTGGTGCCAAAGAGCCATTAGACAACCCCATGCTGGGATCCAGAAACTGGCCAAGTTGCCCAGAACAAGTTGCTCCATCCTCATGGCCTTTCATTTGCTCTTCGGATAAATGGGCTTAATGATGCCAGTCCAGCTTACTTATCCCAATGTTCTGAAAATCTAAGGCATTTAAACTGAAGAGCATAAAGTGTTGCAAACAATGTAGGGACACAAACAAACTGTGAACATTGCTGCTTCCCCTTGCAGCTCTGTTAGGGTCAGTTAAATGTGTCCACTGGTTTAGCATTTCTGGACCAGCCCAACAATTTTTAAATTATTGTAGCTTTATAATCTCTTTTTAATACCTGTCACTGCTTGGCCTCTTTCATTATTCTTCAAAATTATTAGCTAGTCTTACCTTTTCAAATTAAGACATTAGATGATTTGAAAAAAAACTATTGGAATTTTGATTGTTATGCTATTAAGTGTATGTGTGAGGAACTGCATATTTAGAATATTAAGTGCCACCCGCAAGGTACCTATTTCCATTTACCCAAGAGTTCCTTTAGGTATCTCAGTAATGCTTTACAATTTTCTACATACAGCTGCTACACATTCCTGTTAAGTTTACCACCAGGTATTTTAGTTTTGTCACTCTTGGGAGTAGAACCCTCTCATTATTCATCTCCCTTCCTCCCCATCCTTTCTCTTTCTCCTTCCTTTCTCCACTTCTTGCTCCCCTCATTGCCTCCTCTTCCTCACCCTCCTTTCCTGTTGTGTGTTTACATGTCCTCATTTCCTTGTGTTGAAGCAATAGTAACTCCCTGTGCAACCCTTTCTGCTAACGTAGTCTGGCTAACAGATTAGCTCCAGAAAGGGTTGGAGCAGTCCCCAGGAGCCCCTCTTCTCTACATGCCTCCAATATGACCCTGATTGAGGGTCCGCTGTGCCCCAGGCTCTGCTACACAGCATTTTCAATGAGTTGTCTGGAGACTTGTCCCCACATATGTTCTCTGAAAAAGGCAAGTGACACTGCTGGGGTGATTACCAAGCCAGGTAAGATGGGGGCAATGCCGTGGAGGGCAGACAGGGGAGCATTTGGGTTCCCTAACGAGGGCCTCTCATTTCTCAGCCCATGACTACTCCTTCATGAGACCTTTCCACGGAGATATTTCCAACCTCTCCTCGTTCCCCACCCCCACAGGTACTACTTCCCATGCCAACGCTGGCTGGCAGTGGAGGAGGATGATGGCCAGGTGTCCAGGGAGCTGTTTTCAGTGGATGAGTCCTATGTGCTGCCGCCGAGCGAGGAGGACGAGGAGAGTGAGGGTGGTGCTGAAAACAACCCCCTCGACAACATGGGCCTGGAGCAGAAAGGTTTTCTCAACTAAGGCTGATTTCTTCCCTCAGCATCCCTCCCCTTTGCCTCTGCCCCCTCCTAGGTCTCTGTCTTCCCTCCTTCCCCTGTGAACTCTGAATACTTCTTCCTCTGACTTTCTACTTGTACTACCCTCTCACTCTCCCATGGCAAGAATGGGGAGATAGGTGAGCATATTCATACATGCCCAGCATAAGCCTGTACAGAAAAAAAGTATGGAATGAAATAAAATAGGATAGGGTAGAATGGAATGGAATGGAATGGAATGGAATGGAATGGAATGGAATGGAATGGAATAGAATAGAAGAGTTGTTTCTTACTTGACCTTGTATTCTCCCTTCCAGGCACATTCAAGGCCCTCAATACATTTTTGTCAAGAAAAAGAATAAACTTTCAAGAGTTCTGTGGTGTTTGTGCTCCCTTCCTTGCAACTCAAATTCCTAAAAATCTTCTAAACCTGGAGGAGTCAGACTAAGGTTTCTGGATGATGAGCCTCTGACCCTCATAGTCACCCAAGTCTCCCCTAACCATTCTACAGCCCTATTGGTTGAGGGCTTCTAGTGTGAGTTGGCGGTAAGGGAGACCTCATCTCTGCCTTCTGGATGTTTCCAGACTAAAGGCAACTGCAGAGCAACACATCCTGCAAGCACAGCAATTCATAGGAATGGTCAACATGAACGTAGAAACACACTCAGTATGTTTCTCTCTCCTTCCTGCAGGGGAGGAGCTATCTGCCACTCACTTCTGCACACTCCTCTCCTGCAGATAAATCTACTACATTCCAAGTGACCATAAAGACTGGGGACAAGAAGAATGCAGGCACAGATTCTAATGTCTTCATCACGCTCTTTGGTACACAAGACGACACTGGTAAGAAAACAGTGCAGGTCTGAGGTTCACCCACATTATCCCTAGAGAGACTGGAAGACACAGCAGAATGTTCCAAGGAAACCCTGGTCCTCCCACCCTCCCTCCTCCTCTCTCTTTTTAAAAAATCCCTTTAAGAATTCCCCTTTGTCATTTTATTGTATTTTATCATGGGAAGAACACTTAGCATGAGATCTAGCCTCTTAAACTTTGTATGTGCCATACATTATTGTTGGCTGTAGGTATGTGTTGTACGGCAGATCTCTAGAGTTTATTAATCTCACTAATCTGAAACTTTATCCCTGTTGATTAATAATTCCTCATCTACCTCTTTTGACATTTGAGGAAACCAAACCTCAGAAAATTAAACCATTTGCCCAAGGCTGTCCAGATGTTAAGTGGCAAAACAAGGCATTGGACCAAGGTCTGTTTGTTAAGAGTCTGCAAATATCAGACTTCTACCTCAAGATGGCTCAGAGCTGGGACTTACAGGGGTAAAGGAACTTGAAGACAATGTAGTACATGCTGAGGCAGGAGGGGATGGTGATGATATTGAGACCATCTCAGATTTCAGACTGATGACACAGTCAAGATCCCAAGACAGATTGCATATGTGAGGTGGCGGGGGCGGGGGGCGTTGGAAGCCATGCCTTCCACATGCCCCATCCTCCAGGGGAGCCCCTGTTTTCTCAGGGAGCATGGAGAAGGTGGCTTTCTCACTGTCTTCTCCCCAGGTGTAGAGACGTGAGGGGTATGGAAGGAGAGCAGCCATTGACTTAGAGCCTCACCACTTTCTCCTGGATGATCTCAGACAAGGCACCTGGCCTCTCCTTTTCTTTGAATACAAGCTGGAAGCAAACATACATACCCCAGAAGGTTATAGGGCAGCTCAATAAAAAGATACACACTAAAATAAAACATTCCAAAGGTGCCCAGTGGGTGGTACTTGCATCAGTCTAAAACTGATGAAAATTCAAAAGGTGGTCATTGTGAGGAAAGACTAAAAGGGCTGGAAAGACTAGATTTGAAAGGTCTCAGGGCTAGCCAGTCATGTTGAGGTCATTTTGTTGACAGGAAAGGCTCTCCTAAAATCCTCTAAGACCAACAGCACCCCGTTTGAGAGGGACAGCATCGATGTCTTCACAGTGGAAGCACTGGACCTGGGAGATCTGTGGAGAGTCAGGATTGGCCATGACAACTCAGGTCTGACTTCCCTCCCTCTGCTCTCTGCTAAGAACTTGGGGACCACAGACAGGTCCCAATGGGGTCTGGAAAGAATCTGGGGGAAATGTGGATGTTATCTGCCTTTCATAATTACACAGCTTCCTAATTCCCTGCAGCCCAGTGGAGCCCTGGCTGCATGCAGAATTCTGATCTAATTGGTCTGGGGTGGGGTCTGGTCACTGATGATTTAAAATACTTTCCTTAAACCCCCCACCCCAGTAATTTCAATGTACAGTCAGATTTGAGAATCCCCGATCTAGCTCAGTGGCTCTGAAATTTGAGTGTGTACCAGAACCACCTTTAAGACTTATGAAAACACAGATTTCTAGGTCCCATCCCCAGAGTCTTTGATTCAGCAGGTCTTGAAGGGGGGGGGGGGTCCAAGAGTTCATATTTCTCACATGTGATGCTGAGGCTGCTGGTCTGGGGACCCCACTTGGAGAACCACTGATCTAGCCAATTTTTTCTAGAAGCTACTGACACTACTACTAAAGGAGGTGCCCAAGTTTGTTCTTTCTCAGTAAAATTGGACTCAATTTCTTGGTCTTCAAACCATGTCTTCTAAGCCCACAGAAGGAGGCCTTCCTCTTAGCACCTGGGGCCGAGGAACTGGGTTCTCTGTTTGGCTGCTATGGCCTTTGTTAAGCCTGAACACTCCTTTTCCCAGGAAGAAACATTGATCCTTCACTGATTTCCCTTCTCTCCATGAATCTCAAACTGAGGCCAGGGAGCTGCCATGGGGTGAAATGATGAAGCCTTATTAACACAGTGTCCTTCTGGCACCTCTGGGTTCCCAGTTTGGAGTGCCTTCCATACTGGGCAGTGTCCTTGCCTCCCTCCCCTCATACTCTGCCCTCTTGTCATCTATTCTCCTTACTTTTTTGCTCTTGCTAATGTCACTGACAGCAGCCCGGAGTGTGATCCAGCGCCAGTTCGGTATGTGTTTTTACAGGCATCATTTTAGCAATGCTGGGCACAAAATGAATGACTTGTTCATGGTGGAGATTTAGGCATCAGCCATTGAGCAGAGAAGGACGCTTGGTGTCCCTGACATTACCGAGAGGAATCCACCATACCAAAAGCCTTGATGGGTTCTGTGTCTCCTCTCCCTCCCTCCAGGCAAGGCTCCAGGCTGGTTTGTAGAGTGGGTAGAGGTGGACGCCCCATCTCTTGGAAAGTGCATGACGTTCCCCTGCGGCCTCTGGCTACACAAGAATGAAGAAGACGGGGCCATCATCAGGGACCTCTTCCACGAGGAGCTTCAGACGAGGCTGTACACACCATGTAGGAACCACACACAGCAAGTCTGGCCCAGTTTCCAGATCCCATCACGCACCTTTGCAACTCAGTTCCAACCCCTCCTCCAGTGTCTACTCTGGGCCAGGCTGACCTGGGAGATTGGGTCTCTTGCTCCTTTTCCAAACTCTGGGTCCTGTGAAGGCTGTGGGCTGAGCCCTGGACCCAGGAAAGAAAATATGGGACTTATTCCAAATTGCACCTCAAACTAGCTCGTGAGAACAGCCAGAGAACCTGACCTCTCTGGACTCAGTTTCCCCATCTTCCAAAACAGAGATATTAGAGCAGGATGGTTGTAAGGTCCCAAAAGGAAGAATGATAAAGGTCTAACTGTGAGGTGTCATCATCAACCCCATCACCTGTCCCCATTCCAGTCATTACATGCTGGAGAGTCACCACTATAAGATTTTATCCTGATTGGGGACAAATCAAAAAGAAAGTAAATGTGATTTCTTTTATCACTAAAGGAAGAGAGGAAGGGGAATACTTGGGTGAGGAGGTGACTTCTAAAGCGACTCCTTTCAAGGTCAAGATTATAGGATAAGGGTACATTTCCTCTTAAACTGCTCTCTGGGTTTTCAGTGTGACCCATAGTAAATATATACATTTATATACAAACTAAAGGCCCTGTGCACAGATTCGTGCACCAGTGGGGTTCCTTGGCCTGGCCTTTGGGGATCAGGCTAAAACCAGCTCTCTGACATTCCCCCAAGGGGATTCTGGATTGCAAGAGGGCACAGGTCAGGCCAAAGGACCCACTGGTGCATGATCAGGCTGGGTAGGGAACACAGGAGGGCTCCAGGGCATGTCTGGCCCTTCTTGCCCAGTCGTGATCTGCCAGACCCCAGTAGCAAGCTAACCTACTGGTTGAAGTGTCTGCTCCCTGGTGGTCAGTGGGTGTCATAGAACAAACAGTCGGACACTTAGCATATAAGGCTTTTATTATATCGAATGTGACAAATTAAAATGCCACAAAACAATGTTACATCACTATGAAATAGCACGTGAAGGTCAGGTCCGTGGGCAGCAGCATCTCCTGGGAGGCAATCTCAGGTAGTGGTGCTGTGAAGAACTTGACCTTGCCTGTGTTTGTTTTCTATTCTTACATCCCCTCTGGCTTTCCCCTAGTTGTCCCTTATGAGATCACCATCTACACCAGCGATGTCTTTGCTGCCGGGACAAATGCCAGTGTCTTCATTGTCATTTATGGCTACAATGGGCTGTGCACCGAGCAGAAGAACCTGTGCATCAACAAGCGGGAGCAGAAGATGTTCTTTGAGAGGAAGTCTGCCTCCCGCTTCATTATGGAGGTATGTGGGCTCAGCACACTCTGGGGAGCCAGGCTTGGGGGGTGAGATGTGCCCAGAAGACCAGCGAGTAGAAGCCCTGTGCTTAGATGTAGGCATGTCTGATGGGCTGCTGTTAGAGAGGAAGGCAAGCAACTCATCAAACTCCCTGGGCCTCAGTACGTCTGAGAAACTGGGAGGAGGTTGAGCCTCTCCCTGTCCCTCAGAACTGGTGTCAGTATCAAAGGCTTTGGGTTGGGGCACTGGGGGTGTCTGTAGAATGCTGTAAGAACCTATCAGGAAGGCATCTGACTTTCTGGAAGTGGTCAGGGGCTTCCCTGAGGAAGTGATCCTTGAGCTAAGGCCTGAGGTAGAACAGACACTGGTTTATGTAAAGAGGAAAGGGAGAGGCAGGAAAAGTATGTACAAGGGCCCTGTGACAAGAAAATGTAAAATCTAAGGAACTGGAATTTTGAGGGATATAGAAGATGAATGACTAGAGGTGGAGGGGACTCTTGGGGAGCCAAGGAGAAGGTCAGGCTGTCAAGACAGGGCATGGGTAGAACCAGAACTCACCTTCTGATACCCAAGTCAAGTTCTCAGGCAGGAAATGAGCTGCTACAGTGATAAGAAATGACAGGCAAGGAGATGGGCTTCACCACAAAAAGAGGGGCCAACCTCCCAGAGGTTGACTGAACAAAGGTGATTGAACTGAGACTAGGCTGCTTTAAGTGGGGCCAGGGTAAGGGAAGAATGAATAGGGCATGTGTAGAGAAGAGTGGGGGCTGTCTTGGGGAGACAGTGGGGATATATTGAGGGAAAGTGAGCCCTGGAAGTTTAAAAGTACTCAAGGCTGATGCCCTGGGAGGCAGGTTTTCCTTGGGTTGTACTTTCTTGGATGTGTCAACCAACATCTGGTGAATTCTCTTCGTTCCAAAGCTAGAAGACGTGGGAGAAGTCATTGAAAAAATCCGGATTGGCCATGATAATACAGGCATAAATCCTGGGTGGCACTGTTCCTACGTGGAAATCCGCAGGCTCCTCCCAGATAAAGATGTGAGTTTCTGATTGATCTGTCCTGCTGTTTGCTGTCGTTTTTTCCCCTTCCAGAAGAGATTCCAGGTAGATTCATTATAAGAACCTGCAGCCTTATTAAGGTAAGATGACATCTGAGAAAAATTCACCCTGTTCACTCCCAGTGCAGAAAATAGCTCAAGTACCAGGTGGAATCTTTTAGGAGTTGCTTTAGGGGTCAAGAAGGAGGGTCTGGGCAGCCAGTATCTGCTCCCCATCCCAAGGCCATGCTATTGCTGAGTGATGAAGCCTGTCCTTCCTGTTACTCAAGGTCAACCCACAGGCAGAAATCCACCTGAACAACTTAGAAAACATTCTGAAACTACAGAATTCTAAACCCAGGAGGCAGTCATAGCTGTGAATATGAGTGACTTGGTAGAAATTTAAAAACACACATCCTCCTCTTACCCTTTGAATCTGAGTCTCTGGGATGGGGTTCAGATATTTATTTTTAAGTGACTCTGGGAGCTCCAGCCTTTAAGAACCAACCACTGATGTGGTTGTGTAAGACTTGATCTGCTAGAATTGGGCAGGGCTGTGGCTTTTGCATTATTTATGGGCTTCCATGACCCTTGTCTTTGGTCCCCACAAGTGTTGACATGCTGATGAACCCCTGAAGTGGGCAGTTTCCTCATTAAGGGCTCATTTTTCTCTTTCTTCCTCACCACAGGGTACAGAGACTGTGACTTTTGCTTGTGATCGATGGCTTGCCACCTCAGAGGATGACAAGGAGACCATTCGAGAACTGGTTCCTTTTGACATCTTCACTGAGAAACACATGGCAGATGGGTCCTTAAGGCAAACCTACAAGGAAGTGGAGGAGCCATTGGACAGTAAGTGCGGTGCCATCACCCTCATCACCTCCCTTGTAGGGCACCTGCCCTGTGCCAGGCAGAGCCTTCGCACCCAGGAGGAAGAGTCTATTATTACTTTCATTCAATGGAGGGGGCAACTGAGGCTCACAGAGTTTACATAATTGCCAAAGTTCCCACAGCTAAATAATGGCAGGGCTATTCTTCAAAGTCTCACTCAAATTCTTTCCTGGTCTGACAGTGTGATGATTCATCCAGATGTGTGTTCTCCTGTGCATTGTCCTGGTCCTGTTCTCTCTTTTCTCTTGGTTTATTTGACTACAATCTGTGGGGCTGGTTCCCTCTGCTCTTGCTGGATCCAGGTGTTGCAACCAAGGATAAACCCCGAAGCATCTTGGTGTCATAGGTAACTGGGGCTGTTGTATATTTGTTCTCAGGGGCTGGGTGCAGCTCCAGAGCATCCAAGGTCTTGGGTTTCTCTTCTGATGAGCCAGTTAACTTGGCCCATTCCTTATGGCTGTGGTTTTTCTCTGTACAATTTGCACCAGCCAGATCACACTCTGTACTTATCCTGTTGCTGTAGTACCACCATTTTCTCGTTTTCTTCTTACCTTTCTGAATGCTATTTCCCTTTCTCATGCCACGTGGCATTGTTTCAGGCTCAGTCCTCAGCCTTGTATTCTCCTTTCCTTCTACACTGTGTGAGTGTGAATGAACACACACACGTTCTCACATACACCCATTCTTCCTGGGCCACATGGGTGAAGTCATACCTCTGTTTAGACCAGCGATGCCATTGCCCATGTCCACCCCCATGTTATTCACTGCTGGTCAGCTGTGTCAAAAATCAACTTCACCTGCAAAAAACAGACTTTCTACCACTATTCACAAACAAAAGAATACTTCTGTATTTTATCTTTGATGCAAGATCAGAGATGCTTCAAAACCTTGGAAATCCAGCTTATGTTTGTGCACTGCCTTCTTGAAAAAAAAAACTGGACTAAAGCTACAGACCTTGATTACAGACCCTGTATGGAACCAGAGGGATATAAAATAGCTCTAACATTTCCTTTCATCCAAGTTGGCACTGCCTAGGGATAAAAATAAGTGTTGTCTCAATAATGTGCCTTTCCATATTCATATTATTTTCTCTGACTTTTCTTTGTTAATCCATCTGGGGGATAATTCCCTTTTGTACTTGCACCCAGAGGACACCCTGGGGAGCTGTGGCACTGGCCCCTTGGGCTGCTCTGTTTTAATAGTGTGGAGCAAGCCTACTCTGTGCTTGCTTGTGTTTCTAGGGAAACTTCTTTCCACTGAGAGCTGTGCTGCCTGGGTGGGAATGGGAGGGAGGAGGATCCAGAAATAGCCAGATTTGACTGCACAGCCGCATTGCTCAACACTCAGAAGCGGAATCCGTTTTTCTAATTCCCAAAAGACTGGCAAGAGCAGTGGGTGTAGAAGAGGAGAGCAGGAGGGCATTTAGTCACAGTACCCGGTGACAAGGACCCCACTCTGGGGCAAGGGCTCCTAGAAAATGTCCTGCTCAGGTGTGAAGTAGGAATGAATGCATAGCCAGGAAACAAATGGAGAGAAAAATTGGGGTGGGGAGGGGAATGGGAGGACAGTCAACTGTTACATTTAAACTGTGACAAAATCCTGGATGTGATTCATGCCAGTATTAACCAGAAAGGCTTGAGTAACGTTGCCTTTTTTAACACCAAAAGATTTTATTTGTAATGCAATACATGAAATGCTGAGCAGGTTCTGCACTGAGCTGAGTGGGGTGGGCATGGGGGGCAGGGTGAGTAGTTCTGGTTTCTACCCCTGAGGGAGGCTGGCCTCCAAAAGCACAGAGCGGTTCTCACAGTGCACCTGTAAGGTTTGGAGAGCAGAGTGCTGGGTGGGGCGGCTATGCAGACAGGGTGGATAGGTGGGGAGAAGTTGGAAAAGGGAATGCGAGGGGAATGGATCTCAGGGTTGGATATGAGATTGTGACTGTGGTGTAGTCTAGATGGGCATGTCCCCTAGGTCAGCAGTAGCCAACCAGTGGTCTGTGGACACTGGTGGTCTGTGAGGTCCAAAAGGTTGGCGACAACTGCCCTAGGTGACAGAGGTGTGTACACAGAGCACAGGAGGACACTGGGTTGGAGATATGGACTAATGGACCTCATGGAAGTCAGCACCAGGACTTGCAGGGCAAGAGCCAAGGGCAGCAGATAGAACCAGGCGACAGTGGCATGGGGTCGGGGGCAGAAGATCAGGAGCCATAATTCTGCTCAAGAGGGAGCATCCAGAGAGGTCAGAGGAGAGCAGGGGAGAAAATGCCGTGGAATCCTGGGAAAATGAAGGAAAGACTAGGAGCCATGCGTGGGCACATATGCATTCCATAGCCATAGCTATGAGCAATTCACATCACCTTGCTTTTCTAAATTTAATTAAATGTGGCTCTGAGCCCAGTTGCAAGGTTGGTGAGAAAGTCCATCCCAGTCCCTGCACAGAGGGGGATCCCCTTCCTAGGGTCTTATAAGAATCCTGAGGCTACAGACTATGAAGCGCACACAGGCAGGCAATTCCCGAGTCTTTCCCCCAGAAGCCGTAAGGGGTGGACGATTTGAGGGGTACTGGGAGAAGCCTCCATTATTTGAGTCTTTTTTTAAATCTTCACCCAAGGATATTTTTCCTTTAATTTTCAGAGAGAATGGAAGAGAGAGGGAAAAACAGAGAGAAATACTGATGTGAGAGAAACACACCGATTGGTTGACTCCTGCACATGCACCACCTGGGCGCCTGCTAGGGAGGAGCCTGCAATCAAGGTACATGCCCTTGACCAGCACAGGCTGACACTATCCACTGAGTCAAACCAGATAGGGCCATCTTTTGAGTCTTAGAGACCACCTTTGTCAGGTCAGATGGGCGACTTCCCACTGGTGAATCCATGCGGAATTGAGCAAATAATAGGGAAACACTAACTCCTCCTTGAGTCCTGGCCAGATGCCTGCACCTCCTACAAATCCAGTTTCCCAAAACCTAAAGTGATGCCATATGTTTTCCCCCTTTGTCCATCCCTCTGTCTGTTTTTCTGTCCATGTGCTGGCCCAGTTGTGCTGTACTCGGTGCAGATCTTCACAGGAAATGTTCCTGGGGCAGGAACGGACGCCAAGGTCTACATCACCATCTATGGAGACCGGGGGGACACGGGGGAGCGGTACCTCGGCAAGTCAGAGAACCGTACCAAGTTCCAGAAAGGGACGGTAGGAGGGCACACCAAGTTGATCCCCTTCCCTTGTCTGCCCCAGGGCCAGATAACATCCCACACACGAAACTGCCATAGTTAGTTCCTTATTCCCCAAGTGCTAAACACCAGATGGCTCCAAATATTCCACTGTAACAATTATCCTGCAACAGACATTCTTGCTCACCTGAGAAAGTGTCCCTGCAGGAAGTGGAATTGCTGTGTCATAGGGTGTGCTCATTGTTGCTCCAATGCACTCAGTCACTAGCCAGTGCCCCAAGGCCTGCACAAGTCCACACCTGCGCTCAGCCATGCACATTCACCAGCAATTCCTCAGCCGAAGACTGGCCTGCCCTGGCTGCCTGGAAGGCCTAGCCCCCCATCTTCAGCTTAATGCCACCACCTGGAGAGTCTTCCCAGCCCTACCTCAGGTGGCCACTTCCACCACCTGGGCTTTCCCAGGGAGGAATCCTGTAGTATTTAGCTCTGGGCTCCTGTTGATTATGATGCTCAGCACAGTGACTCAGCACATCTTTCAGAAGAAAAGTTCGCATCACTTGAGGTTACCTGACCCTCCTCCTCCTCCTCAGGCTCCTATCTGCCACATCAATTTGTGTTTTGATTGCACTTTACTCAAGGCCTAGAACTCCACATCTCACTGAACAGTTCCCAAAGAATCCAATTACCTGAGTGTAATGTCACTGAACTAAAGGCATAATCAGGCACACAGAGGAAGGCTTTATGTCACACCCTACATAAACACCCCCTGAACCCACCCTTGAGATATCTCCTGTACTCTCCTCAGCCTTGCGTGTACCCTAAAGGCTGGCCCTCCAACTGCCTCCTGGCTTCCCCATGAAAGTTTCAAGCTGCTCACTCATTCAGAAGGACTCTACCTTGTCCTTAGTTCTTACCTTCCAGCCTCCAACCTGAACTCACTTAGCTGATACTCAACTAAGGATGCCCAGTTACCAGGACATCCCACCCCCACTCATCACACAGCTCATTGGGTCCATCTTCCAAACACCCACAGGGATTTTCCCACAGGGCCTGGACTACAAAACAGGGCCATATGAAAGCGAGGCCTTGGAATACCAAACTCTCCGAGTTAGAGATTTGGGCCTGGAGGGCTCCCCAGCTAGGAAGGTCTGCTTATCTCGACAATTGGGGATGTGGAAGTTGCTGGTTGGATGGGGTTGGAGTGGAGGGAGGTGGGGAGCTCCCACTCAAGCCCCCACATCTGACCTCCCTAGGCTGACACCTTCATCATAGAGGCAGCTAATTTGGGTGTCATCTATAAGATTAAGCTCCGCCATGACAATACCAAATTGCGTCCGGACTGGTATGTGGAGAAGGTGGAGATCTGGAACAACACCAATGAGGACAAGTTCCTGTTCCTGTGCGAGCGCTGGCTGTCCCTGAAGAAGGAGGACGGGCGACTGGAGAGGCTCTTTTATGAGAAGGTGCGGGGATGGCAGCGGGGGTTGGGCTCAGCCAGGCCTACCCATCTTCACACCTGGGGGAGCCCTGAGGGAGGCAGGTGTGGCAGGTGGAGGGAACCTGGTCATGCTTTCCCCAAAGGAGTACACGGGGGACCGGAACAGCAACTGCAGCAGACCGGCCGACTTCTGGGAGGTTGCCCTGAACTCCAAGATGGCCGGTGTAGACATCGCCTCAGTGACGGGACCTATGGCCAACTACGTCCAGGAGGGCCGGGGTAAGCTAAGCAGGAGCAGGACATGGAAATGTGTTTAAGATGTTCTCAGATAGGCCATCCCTTAGCTCCACCATTGACTGACTCCAAGCTGCTCCATGACAACACCAAGTGGTGGGCAGACTTGGTGCTGACAGTGGCCACGCTGATGAAGGTATCTAATGTCTTATAATTTACACACGGTTGTCACACCTACTGCCTGTTTCCACCCCCACAACCCTGAGAGGTGAGAGGGCAGGAATGAGCCGCTGTCCAAATGGGAAAAGAAAGACTAAGAGAAGTTAGAGTGATGATGTCCTTAATCCACTGATCCACCACCAGGAGGGGTCATCATCAACTTTGCCCTTACCCAGACTCTCGGGCTATAGATTCTGCCCAGGGCACCCGGAACAAGTCTCATCCGACAGAGCTGAACTGTAGCAGTGAGAACTCCTTCTTGTTAGTAGAGCATCACACAAAGGACTTGGCCACACAGACTTAAGGCACAATGTGTTGGGAGTTCGGGTGAAAGGTGAAAGAAGCCATGAACTGGGTTTTTTTGGAGATTTAAGTTCTAGTTCTGGTTCTGACAATAATACATGAGGCCCTGGACAAGTTACTCTTTGGCTTCTGCTTTTCCCTCCTCCATAAAACAATATTAAAATCCCCTGACCAATTCCTTTTTACAACCAGATTTTTGAGATAAGGCAGTTCTATATTTGTCTATTGGACATTTAAATGCTCACTGCCTTTCTGCTCAATTCTCTTAAGTATAGAGCATGACACCACTATATTCCTCTCAGGAAGACCACATGGTGGGTCTGTGGGGTTGGACAGAGAGTGTCAATCATTTTATATTCTACCTTCTCACTATGTGAATAAATGATGGGAACCATGAATAAGTGCCTCTCCTTGATTAAGCCACTGTGATCAACTGTGAAAAGGCCAACAGGGCTCTCTTTAAAGATGAACCAAGGTCATGGGCAGGTACAGAAAACAATGCAGGTAATTGCAGTCATGAAAGTCTAGCTTGGAAAATTTTCAAAGATATATGGATTGCATAAGCTATAACCCACTACAGTAGGGCAGTGTCTCCCAAGCTAGTGAGGAAGATGAGCCAGAAGAAGGGTTTCCAACTTGCATCGATACTAATTGCCACTGACAGAGACCTGGAAATAGTGACTTAAACAATGGAGGGATTTTTCTTTTCTCTCACATAGAAGTTCAAGGGTAGACAGTTGGTACTGAGATAGCAACCCCAGTGAAGTCAGGGACCTAGGCTCTTTCAACTTACTCGCTCTGGCAGCCTCACAATTGGCTTCCATCCTAAAGGTTCCAAGGTGCCTGCTGGAGTGCCAGCCATCACATCCACA
>PVJC01040885.1:0-15619 GCA_004026665.1 Murina feae | reverse complement strand
CGAGCCTCAGATGCGGCTGGGGGCAGGTCCCCAGTGGTGACACACACACACACACAAAAGGCGCCTGGCAGACTGGGGCCATCATAGGACATCCACTGAGGGGTCCCAGACTGTGAGAGGGCACAGGCCGGGCTGAGGGACTCCCTCCACCCCGAGTGCACAAATTTTTGTGCACCGGGCCCCTAGTATATATATAAAATCAACAGAAGCTTACCAGAGTGGCTATCACTCTGTGGCATTCTCCAGTATTTGTGAATGAACAATTAAATAAATGAGTAAGTGACTGAGTTTTATATACCAGAATAAAATTGATTCTCTAAAGCAGTGAGTTTTCAACCTTTTTAGTCTCATGGTACACAAAAAGTAATTACTAAAATTCAGTAGCATGCCAAAAAATATTGTTTCCAATTTAATAAGAAAAATAGGTATAACTTTGATTTACTCACACCAAACAGCTATTGTGTTGCCTGCTGTCATTTTTTAATTTGAAATTCTAAGGGAAAAGAGGTCAGTGTCCCTGACTAAATAGTAAAGCATTGCATGTTTTCAAAACTTCTTGTAACACACCAATGTGTCTCTGTGGCACACCAGTTGAAAATTGCTATTTTAATGGGAAATGTCATTGAAATTGTGTGTCTTTATTGTTTACAATTGTTCTGGTTGAACAGTATCCCTATAAAAAAATTATGTCCTCAAGAATGTGTAAATGATACTTTATTTGAAAATAGGATTGCTACTGATGTAATCAAGTTAAGATGAGGTCATACTAGATTAGAGTGTGACCTAAATCCATTATGATTGGTGTTCTCACAAAAAGAGGAAAATCTGGATACACACACACACACACACACACACACACTAAAGATGAGAATGTGAAATGGAGGGAGAAATAGGAATGATAAAATTAGAAGGTAGGAATGCCAAGCATTGCCAATAGCTACCAGGAGCTAAAAGCATGAGGAATATTATTCCATGGATTCTAGAGACAGAATGATCTTTGCTGATACCTCAATTTTGTACATCTAACATACACAATTGTAATTGAAAAGTTTCTATTGTTATACCAACCCAATTTGCAGTACTTTTTTTTCCAGAACACTAAAGGTCTAACACAATGACCAATAATTTTAGAAAAAAGAAACATAAAACAATGATTATATTCTTGTTTCATTTTTCTCTTATTCGTTTTTAAGTAACCTAATATACTATTCTTTCAGTTTTCACCTGTTTCTTAAAATCTTTGTCACATATAATATTTGTACATATTATATAATATTTATATGGGCATAATTTCATAGAAATCTTATTTTAGCTTTACATGTAAAACATTGTGTTAGTAATTGAAGAAATCATATCTGTAGTGTGTGTTTGGAGTAAATAAGTTCTACTCTTGAAATCTGAAATAAAAACGTTATCTCATAAATAAGGGACAACCAACTATTTTCTAAAGGGGAGATAGTTGATGAACCCTAATTTTCATCAAAAGTCTAAGACCATCACCAATGAGAGACTATTATGGAAAACATATCATCGATAATCTCAGCAAATGTTTTTATCTTCTTTATATCAGTATGCCATTTCTTTAATAATCTAATTATAATAATGCTAGAATTTCTCACTAAAAAATCAAGCCACAGTTTAATAGAGTTTAGCAGGAAAAAGTTCATAATTTACAATGGGTGTGGGATTAGGCTAAGCATTTGTCTAAAATGGTTCATGCAGCTCACACTGGGCTCCAAAGGCAGTGCAGCTTGTACTAATTTTAATTATGTTTGAAGCCAGTTATTTGGAGCCTCTTGATGATAGTGTGCCTTTGTGGGATTTGAATTAGTGTAGAATAATTGACGCTGCATTCTACCCACATGGCTTCCTACTCAAGGATTAATTGCTAACATTTTGCTTTGTCCTTATGTACATTATGCTCTCAACATAAAGACTTTTTATAATTAACAGAAATTACTAGTACTTTGACCAGCAAAGTAAATGCAAACTTGTATTAACAATACTATAAGCCTCTGTGTCTTCTAGCACAGGAACTTACAATAATGGCCTAAAACTCAATGTCAAGTTTTATTTCTACAACAACAATTCTTTGAAGCTAATGCTTATTCCATAGCAGTTCTATGAAGCTAATGCTTATTCTCATCCTTTGTGCTATTGTCACAGATTTTAAATTTAAAAAGACATTATATTAAGTACAACTGGCATTCAAAAACTGTTCATATTTATTGTATACAACTTGGTGAGCTTGAAAGTAAATATACACCTATGAAGCCATTACCACAGTCTATGCAAAAATATGTCAATCACTTCCAAAAGTTTTCTCCTGTCCTCTTCATTTATTATTATTTTATACTAGCGGCCCGGTGCACAAAAATTTGTGCACTACGGAGGTCCCTTAGCCCGGCCTGTGCCCTCTTGCAGTCTGGGATCCCCCAGGGGATGTCTACCTGCTGGCATGCATGGCCAGCCTGAGTGAGGGGTTGATGTCTGTTTGTAGGCTGGCCAAGGCCCCCAGTGTGGACCCTCACCTCATTGGGGTGTGGCCAGACTGGGTGAGGAGTTGAGGGATGTTTTTAGGCTGCTCACAGTCCATTCAGGGTTTGAGTCCCTACTGGGGTGCCTGGGCAGCCTGGGTGTGGGGCTGACTGCTGTTTTCAGGCTTTCAGGCTGCCCACAGCTCCCACTGACCTAACATCCCAGCAAGGCTGGCTGGAAGCAGGTTTCTGGGGTTTATTTATCTTCTATAATTGATACACTGTTGCTTTAAGCCAAGGCCTAGGTAACAAAGCCTTCTGTTGGCTTCAGCTCCGTGGCTTCTATAATTGAAAGAATGTTGCCTTAGTAGAGGTCCAGCCGGCCTAGGCAGGCAGTTTCCTCCATCGCTGGTGCTATGGAAGCCTCCTGTTTGGTTCAGCTCTGTGGCTTTTATAATTGCAACTATGTTGGCATGAGCATAGAGAGGCCCAGGCAGCCTAGGCAGACAGTTTACTCCTGGGGCAATGGAAGCCTGCTGTTTACTCTAACTCCATGACTACTGGCCTCCATGTTGGCTGGGTTAATTTGCATACAGCCGCTCTGATTGGCTGGTAGGCGTGGCTTAGGTGTCCTGGAGAAATGGTCAATTTCAATATTACTCTTATATTAGATTAGATTGTATTGTACACATTTAGTTGTCTTCATAAATAAAAACTGGACATGGTATTTACATACTACTAACATATTTATAATTTCTGTTTTTTTCCGTATTTTTGTGTATGCCTCAATTTTGTCTGAATCTTTTAATTTACACCTAGAAAACTTTTTAAGCAGTATAATACACCATACAGCTAACAATATATATTTTTAATTATTATTTGTCTGAAAATGTACATAGTTTGATTTTAATATGAAGCATATTTATACTTGAAATATAATTCCAGGTTGACTAGTTTTTTTGTGCCTTTGTTTTGTTTTCTATCAGCTTCTTAAGATTACCATTTCACTTTCTTTTGGCTTATACAGTTTCCATGAAAATTTGTTTTTTGTAATTATTAACTTGATGAGCTATATTTTTATTCTTCTGTTCTTAAGGTGGGATTTATATCATTGGTTTCAGCCTTTTTAAAAATATATTTTTCTTGATATCAGAGAGGAAGGGGAAGGGAGAGAGAAACATCAATTATAGAGAATCATTGATCGTCCGCCTTCTGAATTCCCTCTACTGGGGAATGAGCCCACAACCTGGGCATGTGCCCTAACCAGGAATCAAACCATGGCCTCCTGATCATAGGCTGATGCTCAATCACCATGCCACACCAGCCTGGTGGTTGTTGGCCTTTTCATTATAATTTTTTATTGAGTGGTTTTCTTTATATTTATATTTCTTGGGGTTTGTTGACTTCCTTGAATATGTGGGTTTAGAGTTGTCAGAAAATTAGAACATTTTCCATGAATTTCTGAACATTTGTTCTGCTCACATACATCCTGTGGCTAAAATTACATGTTATCACATGACATTTTCCCATAAGTCAATGAAGTTTTGTTCATTCCTTCCATTTTTTTGAACTCTGCTTAATTTTCTATAATTTTTGTTTCCCTGCATTCAGGTTTGTTGTTTTCTTATTTTCTATTTTAAATTAATTAATCAATTATTTAAAATTTCTTTATTGATTAAAGTATTACATATGTGTCCTTATCCCCCAAAGTGTTGTTTTCTTATACACTGTCTAATATGCTATTAGTCCCATCCAGTGATTTTTTTTTAATTTTTTAAATTTTTATTGCTATCAGAGAGGAAGGGAGAGGGAGAGAGAGATAGAAACATCAATGATGAGAGAGAATCATTGGCTGCCTACTTTATGCCCCCTACTAGGGATTGAGCTCACAACTTGGGTATGTGCCCTTGACCAGAATTGAAACTGAGACCCTTTACTCCACAGGCCGATGCTCTATCCACTGAGCCAAACAGGCTAGGTCCCATCCAGTGATTTTTAAAAATTAAAATAAATAAAAAGTTTATATTTTACACAGAATACTCTTTTGATTACTTTTTAAAGGTTCCAACTACTGATATCCTTGTCTCTCAACAAGTTTATCTTTTTAAAAATCATTTTAATAATAACTGCTTTAAAGTTTTGCTTCCTATTTTAACTTTTGATTTCTGGCTCTGTTACTTTTGAAAAATGTTTCCATTTTATGTGTCACATGTCATTGTTTCTTTTTATGTCTAACAATTTTAAACTGTACACCAAATACTATGGATATTATGCAGTTGAGAGACAGAGTGTTGAGTTTTATCATAGGATAAAGTCAATTTACTTGAGAGTTAGTTTATCTTTTTGAGGATTATTTTAGAGTTCATTGTATATGTGGTGTTTACTTGTATATAGTGTTTCCTTTTGGTCTAGGTTAGCCCTAACGCTATGTTGAGAGCTTTCTGTGGTCTCTACTGAGTTTTGAGTTCCCTGCTGTTTGCTAGGATGTTCAGTGTTCCTCTTCATTCTGATTATTTCCAACACAATGATATTCTAGCTTGTTATGAGTTCCAGAGATACTATCGCACAATCCCTGGACACTTACTTGCTCTTATGCCAATAGTTGTGATTTTCTGAATAGTTTTTTTTCTCTACTTTTATGCAAGGAGTAGGAATGCATGAGAGTTAGCCCAACACTCAAGGGAAGGCACTTATTTATTTATAAACCTTTGTCTCTGGTTAGCTGCCTCTTCTCCAGTACGCTGTCTTGCAATGTTTTGACATCTTACTAACTCAAAACTCTGATCTCAGCTTAAGAAGTCTCACATATTCTATGTGCTGCACCTGTCTTCACCTGCAGGATGTGGTTTAGAAAAGTCTCTGGCAGAGAGTCAGAGTAATCATGTAGCTTATCTCATGTAGCATTCTTATCTCACAGATCATGGTTCTGAGTTGTGTGCTGTGCCACAAGTAAAAGCTTTTACTTTTTGCTCCCCCATACTACCCCACCTCAACACAGTTATTTAGTTGTTTATAATTAAAGGACTAGTGTTGGACTTATTACAACCTCATGACTGGAGGTATAAGTCAGTTACAGAGTTTTAATTATAAAAATACTAGGAGCATGGTGCACAAAATTGTGCACTGGGAGGGGTTCCTCAGCCCAGCCTGCCCCTCTCACATATTGGGAGCCTTCAGGGGGTGTCCTATTGACAGCTTTGGCCTGGTCCCTGATCCTCTTGGGGAGTGGGCCTAAGCTGCAGTCTGGCCTCCCTTTGGGGGAGGCAACCAGGCTAATCAGGGGAAGCCACCAGCCCCATCACCCTGCTGCTGCAGCCACTGCCAGTCACTGCAGCCACCAGGTATTTTCATCAACATGGACTCCAGTCCCTTCACCATGAAAAATGACAACTTTCTCTAAGCATTTTCAAGATGTGTCTTTCATAGGATATGACATTTCTTTCTTTCTTTCTTTTTTATCCTCACCTGAGGATATGTTTTCATTGATTTTTAGAGAATGTGGAAGAGAAGGTAAAAACAGAGAAACATCAAAGTGAGAGGAACACTTTGATTGGTTGCCTCTTGCATATGCCCTGATCTGGGCCCTGGCCAGGGAGGAGCCTGCAACCTAGGTACATGTACTTGGTCAGCATTGAACTCAGACCCTGCAGTCAGCAGGCTGAGCATTATGAACTGAGCCAAACTGGCTAGGGCAGGATCTGACATTTCTTAGCTCTCCAGCAGTGGACCTTCATTTTTTTTTCTCTCCAGGAGTGTGGTGGAAAAACCCTAGATCGTCTTTAGGGATTCTTATTACCCAAGTTACTAAGAATATTACCAGTGGCAAGCAGGGAACTTAGCCAATGAGCGGTAAAAAAAGGTGTTTCCTCTGTAGTTCATTCAGATCACCGGTTCCACCCCTGCCCCTCCAATCCCAGCTTTACCCCTGCCTCTCGTATAAATATATAGTCCAAGATTTTGAACAGCAATTCTGACACATGACTCAAACTCATGTGTTTTACTGCTTATCCCTTCTGTGAGTCTGTAATGATTAGTTTTACATATCAACTGGACTAGGCTATATCTATGCAAGCAGAAGCTTAATCATTACTGTATCAGAACACCTCAAGTTTCCAAATTTGTAGTAATTAGTAAATTATTTTAAAACTTTCAGCCACATCAAGCTATGTTCCATGTAGTTGATCTCCAGTACTAAACCAAAGCTCTATGTCCCAATCATAATTTATTCAGTTGACTCATATTTCTTTTCTGTATTTATTTTATTAATATAAATATGAATAAATATTTAATAAATAATAAATAGATAACTAATAGATAAACACTTAAGAAATAAATAAATAATATATAACTACATAATAAAATAATTATTTTATTAATATAAATATTAATATTTATTTTGTTATATAAATTATGTTAATTAATCATTATTATGTGTTGATAAAAATGTAGAGTGCTTGAAGGAAGCTAATGAAAGTGGAAAAAAATATTGCCTGGAACTGTTCATTTAATACCTCAAGGTATGCAAATACATATGTTCATGAACATAGAAACCATGTTTGTGTTTTTCATAAGTCTATTTCTATTATTTGGCATGAAATATGGACCACTGTGTGTCTAATTAATATTTGTTGAATGATTAAAGTTCGCAAAATGCATCCTGTGCACTCTGTATTGTACTGGGCATTGAAACAAATATTTTATTCTTTCTCAAAAATATTTTTTATTGATTTTAAAAAGAGAGGAAGGGAGAGGAAGAGAGAGAAACATCAGCGTGAAAGGGAAGCATCATTGGGTTGCCTTTTGTACACACTCTGACCAGGGACAAAACTCACCACCTGGGCATGTGCCCTTACAGGGAACTGGTGACCTTTTGGTGCACAGTTTCATCCTTTTTTTAAAATAAAATAGTATGTTTTACCTTACTTTATATGCAATTATAAAGTATTATTGGGAATTAAATGTTTTGAAATATTTGAAAAATATGATGAAAGAATTATAAAATATCATTATAGAATTGTGGCTGAATTCAATCTCTTATTGACCTGATGTGGCCATTCTATGTTCATCAGGAAAGGACAGAGAAAGATTAAATTAGTTAGAAAGGGACAGTATAGGAAGATAAATATTGGCTGAATTACATATAACCATAGTTTGATGGATTAAACTTTTGCTTGGTCAGTATTTACACTTCTAAATAATGAATAATTTCTTTTGACTTTTCAAAAGAGGCTTATCATTTTACTTTTTCATTTTTTCCTATGGGCTTGTCCCCGTCATGTCCCAGATTAGTAGAGTACTATTTATATATGGATAGCGTATCAAATTATTCTAGTTTTCATATTTAAGGTGACCAGACGTCCCACTTTTGGCGGGACAGTCTCGATTTTTATCCATTTGTCCCACGTCCCGCGGAGTTTTAAAAAAGTCCCAATTACTCTTTGTAATATTTTAAGTAATAATAAAAAAATAAATAAATAAAGAACCCCTCTCCCCCCAGTCAATGGTCTACTGCTTTAAATCTGGTCACCTTAATATTATGCAAATTTTATAACCTATTACTCCATTTTTGTTTTGTTTCAGCATTTATGTCAAAATAAGAACTAATAAACTTGCATATACATGAATTAAAAGATTCTGCTAGAACAGAGGCTATATTCCCTTATTTATTTATACACATTCCAGAAGAATAGACTTGTCTGCATACAGCAGTCATATGTACCATGAAGTGACAGATATTTAAATACATTCTTTGTGAAAACCATTTCTCAATGTTTATATAGATCAAGATTAATGCCCAAACAATTATTTGAAATGGCAACAACAACAAAAATGTTACCTAGACTTTTAATTTTAAGAAGGGGATATATGAGGCAACAGTACAGATATTAGAGGAGCCACATGGTATTAATAGTAAATAGAGATCGTGCTGGGCATGAAATGATCTCCAGGTGCCGGTCTTATTCAATCCTCATAACAGCTGATGCAGTTATTATTATTGCTTCTGCTTTTCAAACGAGGTAGTGAGGACTTCAGAAGTTAAAATCTTGTTAATAATCACACAATTAGTAAGTGACACAGCCAGGACAGGAACTCAATATGGCATGACTCTAAATGTTGTAGTCACTGCCGCTATGGGACATGTTAGCTTTCGTAGCCTTATCTTATAAGTGGTCACACAGGGACTAAACACTGTATGTATGTACCTTTTACATAGGCCCTAAGATTAGGTAGGAATAGAAAAATGTTATAAAATAATGACAAATATTCTCCAACACAGGAATGCCAAAGCTGAATACATCTGAGGTACCTGAATTCAAATAAAATCCTGCACTCACAAAGCAGAAAAAGTGCTCTAAAGAAATTCTAAAAGCGAATGTCGCTTCCATTCCCAATCCATTCATGTCACAACACCACCCTGTTTTCTGTCTTTCACATCAGCTTTGGAAACAATTACTGTAACTCTTCGAAATGAACAGAATGTGCCCCGATGAAGCAGACATATTCTTCTCTTCACTTGTGCCATAATTTCAGTCTGATAATGACTAAAATGTCAAGTTGTCTTCATTTAGTGTTTTCCAATTTAAAGTTAGCAACATTCAATTCATGAGGGTTTTAAAAAGAAATAAATACAGATTCTAAATTTGCCAGGCCTACATGATATGTGCACATTGAATTATTTTCAGACATATGTACTTAAAAAGTTTTTTAAAAAATTAACTGAATCTTAGTAAACAATCATATCACTACTTTTATTTATATCCCTTTTAAGGTGAAGGACAAGTGGTTGCATCGGGTTCCTCCTAAAACCAAGGAAGAAGCCCAGTGCCTGGTGGCCGGAGAGTTACAGGTAGAGTGTCGGAGTTAGGGACAGTTATAGATCTCTAAGGAAATCAAGGTGAGAAACGTGAAACCTGTAAAATAGTCAAGGCTAACTTTCTGAATGATGTGAGACTTGAATCAAGTAGACAAACCCAATCAATAGGATTTTATACATATATAAAGAGATTTATTATGAGGAATTGGTTCACGCAATTACATCGCTGAGAAGTCCCATGATCTACTGTCCTCAGAATGCAGACCCAGAAAAGCCACTGGTGTCATTCCAGCTCACGTCCAAAGGCCTGATCAAAGGGAGCCAATAGTGTAATCGCAGTCCAAGGACTGCAGAAACCAATGTCCCAGCTCAAGGCAGAAAGCGAGAATGGGCACATTTCTCCTTCCCCAACCTTTTTGTTTCATTCAGACCCTCAACAAATTGATAGATGCCCATTGACTTTTGGTGAGGATATCTATTTTATTGAGTCCACTGACTCAAATACTAGTCTCATCTGGAAACACCCTCACAGGCACATCCAGGAATAACGTTTGAACTAGGCACCCCTTGGACCATTCAAAATGGACACATAAAATTAATCATTATAGCACCTGAAAATTTTAAATAATTAATAATAATGATAATAATCAGCTGGAGTTGGAGGGAAGCATCTACTGGGAAATAGAGAGTAAGCAAAAGGCCAATGAAGCTCTTTACAGGGGTTACTTTATATTTTCTCACAGAATAAATATGTGAATTAGTGTTGCACAAAACAACATGTTTTTTTCTGTAAACTATAAAAAATCTAATGTGCTGGTTCATAAAGTATCAAGTAGTGGACAATAAAAGATGGGTTTTACAATATGGGCAGGGCTTAAATTATGGAGAGTCCTTAATATCTTCCTAGATTTATCTTTATCCTATAGTTGAGGGCTAATTATGTAAGGGAGTGCCCCCTATATCTTTCATGGGACAATCCTGGAGAAAAACAAAGCAATTAGAATGCAAGAAATGCTGGTGGTCTAAAGACATGCAGGATACTATAGGAAGAGAAAGGGGCAAAGGTACTTGATAAATTCCTAACATATGAAAAAAGGTGTATGCTAATGCCATTGCTGGTACTCTGTAGTAGCCAGTTTAACTGGAATATACAATAACATTCCAGATAGAAATGATAGCAGGAAGTTGTATATATAAGAAAAAGACTCAAATCTTTGCATACTATTTACCTGTATATAAATGTGAAAGAGTAAAGGATTTTTGTTATTACTATGTTGGCTAAGTGTGGAATTCAAAGTGGAACAATCATAGGAAGAAACAAGGTTGAAAAAACAGAGCTCTGAGTGAGTTTGGGGTAGGGTTAAAGGACTAGTTTGTTCAGTGATCAAACATTATGGGTATGTCGTATATTTTCAAAAGGAATAACCTTCATTTTCCTGATTTTCCCAAGTCATTAGTCAACATATTTTCAGAGAGCCAGTGGTGATAACCACTACACAGGGAGAGGAATGTGTTTTTGTATGTTGAATCCTAGACGAGAAAATGCCCGCGGGTATATTTTCAATGGGAGCATCTAATATAATTTTTGGGAAGTGGTTGTTAGGCCCTTAATCACAACAAGGGATACCTGGAGGTTACAGCACTTTAGTAAAATAAAACTGAATGTACACAGTCTTAACACCATCGCGGGGCTGATGAATATGAATGAGTATAAAGATACATAATTGGATGTTTTAGTGGATCTTTACATCTTTTCCTATAAAAATCATATAGATCCAAACAGACCCTTTCCACGGCTAGGATAAGTATAAGAATGTCATTGTCAGGAAAGAGAACCACACAGAAACAGCCTAATTTAAATCTTTCAGTTACTCATGTTTGATCAGGGCTCTGCTCTGCATACCAAATGTCTCTTGGCTTTAGTGTTAAAGCTTGACTAACGGAGAGCTTTTGGCAGCCAACATTGTCTTAGTGTAATCAGGCACTTAGCAACCCTGACATTGGATGCTGGCATTCTTTGTTTGGAAACAGCAGATGATTTCACAATGAACTAGTTGATTGCTAATTTAGTGCACTAATGTGGAGAAGCAGGGGGCCTCCATTCTGCACCTGAATCCAGATGTCAGTTTACTACCAAGATAATAAAGATTATTTTCACTCACTTAGAGTTCTATAGAGATTTCACTGTGTGCATTTTCTCAGACTTTTTGCTTTTACCTTTCTCAATAAAGACCATGAATGGTCATTATTGTTTCTATAGATCTTCCCTAGGCTATACAAATATTTTAAAAATTAGCATGTCACTTATATTATTATAATAATTAATGAAATGAATTTAAATAAATTAGCAGCACTCTTACAATGAGACTAAAAGGTGCATATTTTTAAAAGGTGCATATTCTTAAAAATATCATATGTGTACTTTTATTAACATTCTGTAATTTGTCAAAATCTATCACACATATTTAGCGAATTTTTATATTTTAAGAAATATCTTATAGTTTCAGTATTAAGCAGAAATGTTAATGTAATACATTTATTTCCATAATAACTGCATACACTTTTACAGGTCAGTGAAAACTAAATTCAACCTCAAGTAAACCTTTCTAGAGGGAGAAAAAAAGAAAGATGAAGTAATTGAATATATCATTTATAATTACAAGTAAATCATAAAAGTAGCATCATTACTTGACATTCTCACAGAAAATAAAATGGTTTAGCCCTTAAGACACAACATTCAAAATGACACAAACAAAATAAATACAGAATGCAATTGAAAGTTTCCAAATACCCTTTTAAAAGTAAAATGTGCATAAAATGAAATCAATGAAAGTAACACAAACAAAACTAGAGCATTACATTATACAATTAATAGTACATGAGTTATTAATCAAGAGACTTTAGAATTCTTTTTCACTGACCTTATTTATTAAGGCTATATATTCAGAAATAGATTAAGAGGAAATATCATCAAAAAGTTTCAACAGATAAAAGTGCACAGTGTAAATTAAATTAAGGTATGTATATCTCATTGAAAGTAATTACATTTAAGTTTGATTCAATTTTTTAAACCAAATATGGAAAAACATGTCTATATATGTGTGTATATGTCTTTTATGAAATATATAGATTTATAGAATTTATCTGGGCAATATCTGCATTTCTTGTGCACTGCTTCAGTTGAATGATGCCAAATAAACAGATTTAATTATGAAATAGTCACCATTCTCCTAAAATAACAAATCATACATTTTTAATATTTTATGTATTAAGAAGTAATAGAATTTGTGATACTAAAAAGAAGTGCAACAGAGTGATTTCAATAGAAAAGTTATGGAAAGAATTAGATATTCTAATTTTAGATAATCTATTTAGATAATCTAATTAGATAATCTATTTTCTTGTTGTAATTTAATTACCATATTGTTATCTTTTGAGAAGTGCTTATTGAATAAGTAGAAAGGTTTCCCCTGGTGTTGGAGTGCAGAACTTCGATGTGCTAATGTGTTCTTGTTTTGTTGTTATTGTTGTGTTAGGGTTAGTGTGTTCCAAGAAGACTCCCTGATAATTAAAAAGGTGGTTACCATAAATCGTTTGCAAAACTTGTAGGATCTGTGAGGAGTTTTTATTATCTTGCAATCCTTAGCTTTGAAGGGAACTTCCGGCAGATTGACAAATATGCTGAATGAATGATCACTTCCACCTGTAAATTTCCTTAAAACAACTTGATTATTTGGAGGCACAAAATCCACACACCTTGTTACCTGGGAGAGGGGGAGCAACTTGTAACCTTGGGGCCAAATTAATGTCAAAACTAAAAGATCAGAGAAAATTGTGTTAAATGTAAAATACTTACTCCCTCTAACACAAATGATTTTTTTCCAAGTATAATGAAGATTTCTGCATCTCCTTTCATATTTCAAGGATCTCTTGATGCTCATATGTTCCTGAAACATCTAGGCAATAGATAGCAATGCTTTCATGAACTCAAGTTTTTTGTCCCCACAACTCAACTCAAGTACATATATTATATTATTTCTTTTCTTAAATGCAAGTGAAAGAATTTCTTTAAAACTAAGTTAACATACTGTGAGATGGATTCTGTGATATGGACTATGTGTTTAGTGGTTAATGTTACGTGTCAACTTGCAGGGCATTTTTGGATGAACTTAACATTTAACGTGATGAACCTTTAGAACAGACTGCTTTTCATCATGTGAGTGGGCCTCATTCAAACAGTTGAGAGCCCAAATGAAATAAAAAGGCCAGCCTTCTTTTTTCTCTTTCTTAACTTTAAAAATATTTTCAGTGCTTTTCTATTTTATTTTCTATTGAATTTATTGGTGTGATATCCTATATAATAAAAGCCCAAGTGGCATTGCATGACATTGTCACTAGATGGCTACCCCATGTCATCATAAGATGGCTGCCAAAAGATAGCTGTCAGAAGGTGGCCACCACAATATGGTCACCTCAAGATGGCAGGCAGGAGAGGGCAGTTGAGGGTGACCAGGTCAGCAGGAGAGGGAAGTTGGGGGCAATCAGGCTGGCAGGCAGGCAAGCAGTTAGGAGCCAGCCATCCTGGATAGTGAGAGGGATGTCTGACTGCCAGTTTAGGCCTGATCACATTGGTCCTAAACTGACAGTCGGACATCCCCCAAAGTGTCCCAGTTTGGAGTGGGTGCAGACCGGGCTGAGGAACACCTCCTCCCCACCCCTGTGCACAAATTTCATGCACCAGGCCTATAGTTAGTTAATAAAATTATAAGTTTCAGGTATATAATTTTATAATACATCATGTGTATTGTATTGTGTGTTCACCACTCCAAATCAAGTCTCTATCACCATTTATCCTCCCTATTTCCTCTTCTACCTCCCTCCACTCTTCTTCTCTCTGGTTACCACGATGTTGTTGCCTGTGTTTATGAATTTTGTCTATTTTATTAATTTCTTCACTTGTTTCACCCAGCCCCACCACCCCTTTTCCCATCTTGAGCAAGTGATAATTCTCTAGCAAACTACTTTCAAACTTCATCTTCACCATCTACTTTCTAGGTCTCAAACTTATAGGCCCACACTACAGATTTGTACTTGTTGGCCTCCATAATCATGTGAGCCAATTCCTTATAATAAATTATATACATATATAAAGATATATGTCCTATTATTCAACACATCCTATTAGTCGATTTTTCTGAGGGATTATGACTAATGCAGAATACATATTTATTTTTCTGCTCCATCTAAATTAACATTTAAATCCTTAGTAAATTTACTAAATTTTTTTGCAGTCATTTACATAGCCTTGCATAATTTTGTTTCTACCCTGCTTGCAAAATTTCAATGTACTTACAGTGAGTAAGCATATTGGCAAATGCTTTCATTCATAAGGATTGCCAAATTCGAGTTTCTGGATCTTAGCCAAATTCTCAGCAGTGAGGCGATGCGCACTGTAACACAGCACTATTTGGAAGACATCCACAGAAGACAGAGGACAGCAGGATGGCAGCTGTGATATGTTGAGGCGAGAAGAAGGGAAAACACCAGCACACAGCATTCAGAAGAAATGCTGCAAGCGCTCACTGAGGCACAGCTTCACACAACATGACAGAGTAACGGAATGTGGAGAAACAGCAGTAGGCCAACTGTCCTAGGCAGCAATATGGTAAATTGTAAATGGGTGACTCACATGGAGTAAAAGCATCAGTTACCCCATGGCGAGAAGGGAATTGACACTTCATAGAAACATCACCTCTCCTAGCACCTGAAGGTTTCACATTTATGAAGTGTGTAAAGGGAATCAGTGGTCCTTGAAACACATTGTTATAAATAAACAGCATTGGTACCTTTTCCTCCTCAATATTAAAATCAATGTAGCACAAAAAAAAATGATATCTGTTATTGGGGTGGAACAAGCATTTTTAGTATTAGTTTTTATAAACAAAATTGGAGAGGTATGTATTTTACAAATATAATGATGGGAGAACTTAATCCCTTAAAGAAATCCTAACTTAATCACATGAGCTATACAAAAAGATACATTTACAATCTTAAATACTTTTTTCTTACTTTCCTACATGACTTTGAATGCAAATAGCTAGATATATTGAATTGTATTTTCTGCAGCTTTGAAAATTATCTAAAATCAATGTGCACAATATGTTTTTGGAATTACTATATGCTATTGATTCAAGAAATCATATAGGCAATAGTATAAGAAAAGTTTGTATAAAATAATGAACGACTGTTAACTCTTCTTTAATCTCTTTTTAACTTGACTGTTGCTGAATAACGAAGGTGTCTCAAATAGAACACATCATAAAAGCTT
>PVJC01040884.1:0-15612 GCA_004026665.1 Murina feae | reverse complement strand
TCCCAACTGCCTTCCCTTGCTGGCCATCTTGTGGTGGCCATCTTTGACCACATGGGGGAAGTCATCTTGTGATGGTCAATTTGCATATTACTCTTTTATTAGAATATATATATATATATATATATATATATATATATATATATATATATTAATTTTTTAAAAAGAGCTAAGGTACTTGCTCCAATTTATCTTTATTATAGAAGCAGAAAATGGGAGCTAGTCTTCTTTCATACTAATAGAGATTAATTCTTAATGTGATTAAGAAAATCATTCTCTTTGCCACCCTAAGCTGGTTTTAATCCCTCTTATCTTTCTTCCTAAAAGGGTGTCATCATTTTACCATTTCTATAACAACCTGCAGAGTTCCAAACAAGGCACTTTTAAATAGAAGCCTATTTAATCACTCACATATATGGCTATTTTAGTGGCTTGAACCTTCTCAGGTGTTCTGAAATGAAAGGTCTAAAAATTAGACTATTAATTTAGGTTAATAAAGGAAGGGGAAGTTATGTCCTTAGAGCAAGATATACCGTATTTTTCTGTGTATAAGATGCCCCCATGCATAAGATGCCCCCCACTTTTCCAACCCAAAATTAAGAAATCAATATGTTAAACATAAAACAGAATACATTTTTATTTAGTTATTACCACAGATGATGTTTACATATTAGTACTATAATATTATGGAGCATATCACTTTATTCAGCCTCTGCTGCTTCACTGCTCTCTTCTTCATCACTGTTAGTTCCATACATGTCAATTTCTTTAGCTTCTATTATATTATGTTATCTTCTGAGTCAGTGTCTATATATGTGAGATCATCCTCATAAACTGTTGGCATTTTCTGAGCTAACTTTGTCTGTGTTCTCATGGCCAACACTTCTCTCCTTATGAAATTGAAGCACCATTTTGCCTTTCCTGTAAAATCAATAATGTTCATTTTGTTTGCAAATATTCTTTTTTTATCCATTCATGTATTTTTTATTTTTTTAAAAAATTTCTTTATTACTTAAGTTATTACATATGTGTCCTTATCCCCACATTACCCCCATCCCCCCCACTCATGCCCTCACCCCCCTGTTGTCTGTGTCCATTGGTTAGGCCTATATACTTGCATATAAGTCTTTTGGTTGATGTCTCCCCCTTACCCCCAACCTCCCCTACCTTCCCTCTGAGGTTGGATGGTCTGATCGATGCTTCTCTGTCTCTAGATCTGTTTTTGTTTATCAATTTATATTGTTCATTATAATCTACAAATGAGTGAGATCATGTGATATTTATCTTTCTCTGACTGGCTTATTTCACTTAGCTTGATGCTCTCCAGTTCCATCCATGCTGTTGCAAAAGGTAAGAACTCCTTTTTTATAGCAGCATAGTATCCCATTGTGTAGATGTACCACAGTTTTCTAATCTTTTCATCTACTGATGGGCACTTAGGCTGTTTCCAAATCTTAGCTATGGTGAATTGTGCTGCTATGAACATAGGGGTGCATATATCCTTTCTGATTGGTGTTTCTGGTTTCTTGGGCTATAGTCCTAGAAGTGGGGTCACTGGGTCAAATGGGAGTTCCATTTTTAGTTTTTTGAGGAAACTCCATACTGTTCTCCACAGTGGCTGCACCAGTCTGCATTCCCACCAGCAGTGCAAGATGGTTCCTTTTTCTCTGTATCCTTGCCAGAACTTGTCGTTTGTTGATTTGTTGATGATAGCCATTTTGACAGGTGTGAGATGGATTTGCAAACATTCTTGCCTGTCATTGAATAAGCTTGGTTGACACACATTAGCCACTCTGATGCTGCTCCATAATTCAAGTCTTAAGCCTCTGCTCCAAGTTTGCCATTTTGCTGGTTTTCCTCTTAATGCCTCCTTCTTTTTTGGCACCTTAAGGAGTTGTTCTTCCTGTTTTCTCCACTATCTGATCATACAATTAGTGGAAGGAGGTCCAAATTGTCTCTCTGCAGCTGTATTTCAATGCTCTTTTGCACAGCTGATTACATTCAGTTTGAATTTTGCAGAGTAAGACAGTCGCTTACTAGTATTTATCTTTTTATTTTTTGACATCTTTATGGGCTCAGAATGCTTGGGTACCTGTTGCATCTGCGCACTCTCCACCTCCACCTCCAATTACAGCATCAGCGTATGTCTAACAATAAGGCTTGTGATTGGAAGAAGCCTGTTTGACAAGTATGGGTAGCTATGCACCCTCGTAGCTCCCTTCTTGGCTGACTTCTGTGTAAGGCACCCCTCCATTTTCAGTAACAATTTTAGAAAAATATAGCATATTATACATGGGAAAATATTATACTTTTATGCTTATTTTTCCCCTCTTATCATAGAGTCATTTCACAAACAAAACAGTTTAATTTTCTTTCACAATTGGAATTTAGATTCACTCAATGCGCAAGTATATATTGAGGTTCAAACTTACTAGCCCTAATGCCAGTGTTCAGTTTAATTGAATCCAACATATATTTAATGAACTCTTGCTCCATGCTATGCACTGTACTACATAAAGAGATAAAAAAAAGACCAACACAACCTCTTTACTCATGGAGAATATAGTCAATAAGTATGTAGCAAGTAATTAAAGGTATAATGAGTAATATAAAGTAGGATATGATGGGTAGGTGAATACAAACAGAATGGGGAAAATAGTTTATAGGATCAAAAAATGTTTCTTAAGGAAGCAATATTTAAACTAAAATTAGCCAGTTATCTCAATGGTTAGAGTGTCAGCCCGCAGATTGAAGAATCCCAGGTTTAATTCCAGTCAAGAGCATGCACCTTGGTTTCAGGATAGGGCACACGTGGGAAGCAATCAATCCATGTGTCTCTCTCACATCCATGTTTCTTTCTATCTCCCCCTGCTCCCTTTCCACTCTTCATAAAAATAAATCGAATAACTATCTTCAGGTGAGGATTAATAAAAAAACAACAACAAAAAACTAGCAAGCTAAGTGGAAATTAGCCATGAATAAACTAAAAATGGTTACTATTTTTCACATTAAGTGCCCACATCTCCTTTGATTCTAGCATATATGCTAGCATGCTGCCATGCAAAAGCCTACTGCCTTTTAAAGTTTTATTGAATTTATTGAGGCAACATTGTTCAATAAAATTATGTAGGTTTCAAGTATATATTCCTAAAGTACATCATCTGCATATTTATTGTGTGTTCACCACCCAAAGTCAGTTCTTTCCATCATCATTTATATGCCCTTTACCCTCTTCTACCTCCCCAACTCTGGTAATTAATATACTGTTTTCAGTGTCTATGAGTTTTGTTTTATTTCTCCTGTTTAATCCCTTTAGCTTTTTCACCCAGGCCCTCAACACTCCTCCCTTCTGACAGCTGTCAGTCTGTTCTCTGTATTTATGAGTCTGTTTCTATTTTGTTTGTTAGTTTATTTTGTTCATTAGATTTCACATATAAGTGAAATTATAAGGTACTTATCTTTCTCTAACTGGCTTGTTTCACTTAGTATAATACTCTCCAGGATTATCCAGGCTGTTGAAAAGGGTAAAATTTCTCTTTATGGCTGAGTAATCCATTGTGTAAATGTACCACGGATTTTTTATCCACTCATCTACTGGTGAGCATTTGGGCTGTTTTCAGAACTTGGTTATTGTAAATAATGCAGCTATGAACCTAGGGGTGCATATATTCTTTTGAATTGGTGTTTTAGGCTTCTTAGATTCCCAGAAGTGGGATCACTGTGTCAAAAGGTAGTTCCATGTTTAATTTTTTAGGAAATTCCATACTGTTTCCCATAGTGGCTACACCAGTCTGCAGTCCTCCAAGGTTCCCTTTTCTCCACATTCTCACCAACATATGTTGTTTGTTGACTTATTGATGGTAGCTATTCTGGCAGATGTGAGGTGATACCTTATTGTTGTTTTAATTTTCATCTCTCTGATGATTAGTGACCTTATAATTTTTTCATGTCTATTAGCCATCTGTATGTCTTCTTTGGATAAATGTCTATTCAGGTCCTTTGCTTATTTTTTAATCAGATTGTTTACAGTCCTGGTGTTGAGTTATATGAGTTCTTTGTGTATTTTGGAAATTAAACCCTTATTAGATGTATCATTGGGGAATATGTTTTCCTATAAAATAGGTTCCTTTTTCATTTTATTGATGGTTTCTTTTGTTGTGCAGAAGCATTTTAGTTTCATGTAGTCCAATTTGTTTATTTTTTCCCCTTGTTTCCCTGGCCTGAGAAAACATACCAGAAAAAATATTGCTAAAAGAAACATCCAAGATTTTACTGCCTATGCTTTCTTCTAGGATTCTAATAGCTTCAATTCTAACATTTAAGTATTTAATCTATTTTGAGTTTGTTCTTATGTATTGTTTAAGAAAGTGATCTAGGCCCTAGCTGGTTTGGCTAAGTGGATAGGGGGTCAGCTTGTGGACTAAAGAGTTCTGGATTTGATTCTGGACAAGAGCACATGCCTGGGTTGCATGTTTGATCCTTAGTAGGGGGTGTGCTGGAGACAGCCAATCAATGATTCTGTCTCATTATTGATGTTTCTCTCTCTCTCCCTTCCTCTCTGAAACCAACAAAAATATATTAAAAGAAAAAAAGGGAGGTGATGTCCTAAAAAAAAGTGGTCTAGTTTTATATTTTTTGCACATATCTGTTCAATTTTGCAACACCATTTATTGAATAGAGTATTTTTACCACATTGTATATTTTTGTCAAATATTAATTGATTATAAAGACATGGGTTTATTTCTGGGCTTTCTAGTCTGTTACATTGACCTAAATGTTTGTTTTTATGCCAGTACCATTCTGTTTTTATTACTATGGCCGTGTAGCATGATTTGATATCAGGTAGCATGATTCCTCCAACTTTGTTCTTCTTTCTCAAAATTGCTGTTGCTATTCAGGGTATTTTATAGATCTATATAAATTTTTGGAATATTTGTTCCAGTTCTGTGAAATACACCATTGGTATCTTTATTATTATTATTATTATTATTATTATTATTATTATTGATTTCAGACAGGAAGGGAGATGGGGAGAGAGATAGAAACATCAATGATGAGAGAGAACCATCAATCTGCTGCCTCCTGCACACCTCCTACTGGGGATGGAGCCCACAATCTGGGCATGCGCCCCTGACCAGAATCCAATCCAGGACCCTTCAGTTTTCAGGACAACACTCTATCCACTGAGCCAAACTGGCCAGGGCTGCCATTGGTATCTTGACTGGGATGGCATTGAATCTGTAGATTGCTTTGGGTAGTATTGACATTTTATGGATGTTAATTCTTCCTACCTATGAACACAGTATATGGTTCCACTCATTTGTATCTTCTCAATTTTTTTCCTCACTATCTTATAATTTTCCAAGTACAGGTCTTTTATATCCTTGGTTAAATTTACTCCTAGATGGTTGTTTTATAAAGCCATTTTTAATGGGATTGTTTCCCTTTCTGATAGTTCATTATTGGTGTATAAAAATGTAACTGATATTATGGACATTTATTTTGTATCCTACTCTACTGAATTATTTTATCCATTCCAGTAGTTTTTTTGTGGAATCCTTAGTTTTTTTTTTCCTATATACAATATCATGTCATCTGCAAATAAGACAGTTTTACTTCTTCTTTTCCAACTTCAATGCCTTTATTCCTTCTTCTTGTCTGATTGCTATACCCAGGACTTCCAGTACTATCTATATAATAAAAGTCTAAGCAATCATTATCATTCGCTATCATTCGCTATCATTATAGCAGAATGATTGAACAACCGGTCGCTATGACATGCACTGACCACCAGGGGGAAGACACTCAATGCAGGAGCTGTTCCCTGGTGGTCAGTGCACTCCCACAGGAGGAGCGCTGCTCATCCAGAAGATGGACTCACAGCTGGCGAGTGCAGCTGCCACAGCAGGAGCTGCTCCCTACTCTGCAGCAGCATGTTCAGCAGGCCAGGATAAGCACGAGTGGCATCTGGCACAATTTGGGCTCCTCCCTAGCCACCTTGGTGCACTGTTACATCTCCCAAAGGGTCCTGGACTGTGAGAGGGCACAGACCAGGCTGAGGGACCCACCCCCCTCCAATGCACGAGTTTCATGCACTAGGCTTCTAGTGTTGAATGAAAGTGGTAAAACAGGACAATTCCTGTCTTATTCTTGATCTTAAGGGAAATGCTTTTAGTTTTTGCTCATTAATGTTGGCTGTGGGTTGTTATATATGATCTTTATTATGTTGAGGTATGGTCCCTCTATTTTCACTTTGCTTAGAGTTTTTATAAATGGATGCTGGATTTTATAAAATAATTTTTCTGTATCTATTGGTATGATCATGTGTTTTTTATCCTTCATTTTATGTGGTGTGTCACATTTATTAATTTGTGGATATTATACCAACTTTGCATTCCTAGAATAAATCTTGCTTGAGCATGGTGCTGAGAGCTTTTATAAAAAAATGGGGTGTTGGGTTTGTTGATTGCTTTTCCTGCATCTATTGACATGATCATGTCATTTTTGTCTTTCAATTTGTTTATGTGATGTATCACATTTATTGATTTATAAATATTGTACAAGCCTTGCATTCCTGGAATAAATACCAATTGGTATGGATCTAATTTACTAATATTTTCTTGAGAATTTTAGCATCTATCTTTAACAGAGATATTGGCCTATAATTTTCTTTATTTGTAGCATCTTTATCTGATTTTGGAATTAGAATAATGCTGGCCTCATAAAATAAGCTTGGGAGTCTCCACTCCTCTTCAATTTTTTGAATAGTTTGAGAAGTCTAGGTGTTAGTTATTCATTGACTGTTTCATAAAATTCACCATTGAAGCCATCTGGCCCAGGATTTTTTATTGTTGGGAGTTGTTGTTGTTTTTTTTCTGCTTTCGTGTCATTAGTTGTAATCTATTTATTCAGATTCTTTGATTTTTCCTGATTCAGTTTTGAAAAATTTTGTTGTTTTTTTCTGCTTTCATGTCATTAGTTGTAATCTATTTATTCAGATTCTTTGATTTTTCCTGATTCAGTTTTGGAAAATTTTATTTTGGAAAATGCAGGACAGCTCCTGCATTGAGTGTCTGCCCCCTGGTGGTCAGGATTTATTTTCTTAAGCTAACCTGAGCTCCAGGAAAAGAATACCTATCATTACTTGGTATAGCATAAAACAGATACAAGCAGGAGATCTGTAATGAGTAGCACTGGGAGTTTGTGATATGTTTGTCCTTTGTTAAGATGTTCTGAGACTGTTCTGGAAATCTAAAAACACTGATCACACTATGACCAGTCTCCAGACTTATTGTTAGTATAAATATTCTTTTTTTACTGTACAAAAGTAGTATGATGGTTCCTTCATTAATCCTGGCTCTTTTGTAAAAACAAAACAAAACAAAAACAAACAAGCAAACAAAAAAACTAAACTAAACACTATCACCTAATTTATAATCACATGAACTGAAAATTAATTTTGAGTTAAGAAAGCTTTTAAAATGCTTTCAAGAAAGTCTAATCTCTGATATTTGTAAGCACTCTAAATATGAAAAGTTACACTAAAATGGCATCTATTGCTGACAACTATTATACTAATTCCAATGTGCTATGCAAAGTAAACAAACAAACAAACAAACAAAAAATCTGCAGGTTGATGATAGTTAACTTATAGTTAATAATCACAAGAATCTGTCAGTATTGAACTTCAGCTGTAATGGAATACCTGGTTTGCTGCCTCACTGCTTTTAGTCTCCATAGCTGGGGCATTTTTACTGCCAGCAATGCACCAACACATAAAGATCAATCTGGCCCCTAGCAGAGGAAATATTAAGACCTATTGGAGACCTTAGCCCAGCAGCAAGTAAAACTTCATTTACTCTGGATTTTTCCATGTGACCAAATCTTTGCCTGATACACAAATTAAGTAACTGGGTTTCTTTCTGTGTGTGTGTGTGTGTGTGTGTGTCCCTCACCACTTGCTCTCCTTACCCTGTATCTTATCTTCTCTGGTACTGCCCACTAAGATGTTGATACCAAATTACCCTAAAAATTGACACAACTCACCTGTTGAGATGTCCTATGTTACCTGACATTGGGTCTTCCTGATGTCAACTGCCTATCTGATTAGAATTTTTCACATTGCCTTCTGCTGTGATCTGCAGAGAGTACCTTTGCTACTCAGGTGAGTATATCTAATCTCTAGGATCCTGGACATCCCCTTTCCAATCTACAGTTATTCTGTTTAGACCCTTTGCAATAGTCACTCAATGTAATCATTAACAAAAGAACTGAACTTTTTTTCATTTAATTCACTGAACAATAAACAGATCAAGATGAGCAAGTTGGCTTCAGGATGCTCAACCTGTTTCATCATTAGGCAATTAGAGTCTAATTATTAGACAGACATGAGCAGAACAGGAACAATAATGAAGGTAGGGAAGGTCACCAGGGCAGAGAGTACCTAGCAATGGGGATAACTTGGAGGACAAGTATTGTATGGTGGGACCTTGCCCCTAGAGAAAGGTGACCAGACATCCCACTTTTGGTGGGACAGTCCTGATTTTTAACAGTTTGTCCCGCGTCCCGCAGCATTTTTAAAAAGTCCCAATTACTCTTTGTAATATTTTAAGTAATAATAAAAAAAAAGAAAAAAAAAGACACACCCCCCCCCGTCAATGGTGTACCGCTTTAAATCTGGTCACCTTACCCTAGAGTGACCTTTTCTCACTGGTCATGTGGTTTAGACGCCCTGACCATTTATATCTCTGGTCATGTGGGTCACTCCCTTCCCTGACCTTTTCTCTCCTAGCATGTCAATAATCTTGCAGTAGACCCTCTCAGAGGAAGAACAAGGAGGCCAGAGAAAAGGCTTATAGGACTCCCATACAAGCCCTTGAACAGTCACTCCTTTAAGCATTAAACCCCCAAGACAATGAGGTTCAGATCACCATCAAATAATCTTGGGAACAAAGCCCAGGTCTGTTGATCAAAGAGACATAGTTGTTCAAACTGGAGATAACACCGAGGCCTCAGTTGTGTTCAATTCCAGGCCCAGAAAAGCAGCAAGTCCAAGTGGGATGATGCCACGGCTGACGTCAGGACCAGCTTCATTGACTAATGAACCCTACCCTAATATCAACCAGTCATGACCCTGAGAAGACACACCTGGAAAGCTGATAAATATTGTGTTGAGATCCTATCCTGACATCACTTAAATCTCGACCTTTGAAAAAGAGGTAACACCTCTTCAGATGAAGGACCCAGTGTGTGATCACACTCTCTCTATAGATCATGCACACACCTTTCCCCACCCCATTCCTTCTCCAGGCACCCTTTCTTTGGAATAGGCCCATGCTTTTTTCCCTCTACTTTCCTCAGGTGTGTATTTTTCTTTCTCCTAAACTCCAAGGGCCTTTTCTCTGTAACTTGTTTCCCAAATTTACACAGCTCAGCAGGCTCACTTCTTTCATGTGCACTTCTTATACCCCTGTGACTTTCTGAATAATCTCTTGCTCACTAGGGGCCCGGTGCACAAAAATTTGTGCACTCGGGGGGGGGGGGGTCACTCAGCCTGGCCTGTGCCCTCTTGCAGTCTGGGACCCCTCTGGGGATGTCCTCCTGCTGGTGTGCCTGGCCAGCCTGGGTGAGGAGCCGATGTCTGTTTGCAGCCTGGCCAAGCTCCCCAGTGGGGACCCTCACCCCATGGGGGTGTGGTAAGCCTGGGTGAGGGCTGAGGGTCATTTTCAGGCTGCCCACAGCTCCCATTGACCCTCGGGGCTGTCCTCCTGGGAAGCAAACGGGTGGCTGGGGCACACATGGGGAGGACTTAAGCCTCCCCATGTGTGCCCCGGCCACCCGATCACTTCCCAGAACAGAGCCTCCATCCGGCTGGCTGGTCCTGCCCCCCTGGCTTCCACCTGGGAAGTGATGGGGTGGCCGGGGCACCCGATGGCTTCCCAGGACAGAGCCTCAGGGCCGGCCGGCTGGTCCCTCCCCATGGCTTTTGCCTGGGAAGCCATTGGGTGGCCAGGGGCACACACAGGGAGGCTACACACAGGAGGCCCGTGTGTGTGCCCCACAATGATTGATTCCAGGCTGCAGCCTTGGGGCTGCTCACTCCTCCCACCCTGCTCCTCCCGCCCACAGCTTCAGCCACTGGCCTGGTCACTGTTCCTGTCCTGCTCTATGGCTGGATCCCAGTGTGCAGCTTCTCCAGGGCTGCGGCCTCTGCCATCTTGGCTAGGCTAATTTGCATACAGTTACTCTGATTGGCTGGTGGGCGTGGCTTAGGCATCCTGAAGGAATGGCCAATTTTAATATCATGCTTTTATTAGATTAGATATTTGAGTTCCTTGACTCTGAATTCTTTTCTTAACCAAACTCAAAGACTACTGTCTAACATCTGGTTAGCCCTTTGACATTAACAGTATGATTATCCTATCTCTATTTGAGGCTTTATAGACAAGCTATTACAACCAGAACTGTGAAGATGAAACTTGGCTAATGCTCAAATAGACTTAAGGACAGTTAAATAACTACTTCTGAAGAGGACCAACCAAAATAGAGGCATCTGGAGAATGTTGACTCTTAGTAGAATGAACGTCATGGGAAAATTTGGCATCTTTTATTTTTTTAATATATTTTATTGATTTTTTACAGAGAGAAAGGGAGAGGGATAGAGAGTTAGAAACATGGATGAGAGAGAAACATTGATCAGCTGTCCCCTGCACACCTCGTACTGGGGATGTGCCCACAACCAAGGTACATGCCCTTGACTGGAATTGAACTTGGGACCTTTCAGTCTGCAGGCCAATGCTCTATCCACTAAGCCAAACCAGTTAGGGCAAAATTGGGCATCTTTTAAAGTGAAGTTTGGAAATGATAGTTCTAACCATGGGATATTAATAGATGGATATACCAATTGATGTGACAAGGACATGGTAAAGGGCTTTCACATGACACAGTAGATAAACTCGAGACAGAAAGCAGAAGGAATTCATAGGCTTAGGTTTTTGTATCAAAAGAGTGAAAGGTGATGTGAAAAGTGAGGGTACTCTTGAAGTGAATGGAAATCAGAATCTAGTTAGATTGGTAATTGGTACCAAAGTTAGCAAAGGGGGTAAAAATAAAAGTAATGAGTTTCTGCAGAACGAATTTGGGAAGATTGCAGCAAGAGCTGTGTGAAATTGAATGAGTGCAAGCAGGAAAAAGCACAGAATAGAAATGCAAAGCATTGAAAATCCTTCAATAGGTTCCTAAGGATCCTGCCTGTCACCTACCAATAACAATAATAGGAGCTAAAGAGGCTTTCCTTGTCTGAATTGCTATATGCAAAATGCATGGCAGGACAAAGAGAGGTCTATTCATGGAATAAAACATAAGGTTTACAGTGAGACAAGAAAATATCACAGAACAGGTTTGAGTGTAAAATAAAGATAAGTCTGACAAAAGAAGAGAATGAAAAGAAGAGCTAACATGTATAATATGCCTTGAAAGCCCATCCATTCCACAATTTTGGTTTTCTGATTAATAAGCAGACATGAACTCCACCTGAATAACACCTTTTGTGATTTGGAAGTTGTGCCTTACACATTTTGAAATTTCTCCTTGATTGGATAGTGAAGTTTTGGAATCCGTTGTGAAGTCACAGGAACTGAATGTTTTAAATTTTGTAAGTGATCAATGATCTATGAATTCTCTGGGAAAGACAGTTTCATAATGGTGGCATTAATATTGTTTACATTTAAAACTTTCCTTCCTAGAGTGAAAAATGTCAGTAACTATCACCTCAACCCCTGTGACACGCCCACATACACCAAAGTCATTATATATCAATACTATAGGAAAAAGAAAAATTTTCTGAAGAGATTCTATGAATTAAGGCCTTTGAAAGTATTCTTTTTCTTAATCCTCACCTGAGGATATGTTTATTGATTTTAGAGAGAGAGGAATTGAGAGAGAGATAGAAACATGAATGTGTGAGAGAAACATCAATTGGTTGCCTTCCATTTGTACCCCAACAGGGGATTGAACTCATAACCCAGGTATGTGCCCTGACCAGGAATGGAACCTGCAACATTTTGGTGTGAAAGATGGCACTCCAACCAACTGATCCACTGAGATGGGGCTAAAATAGAGTATTTTTCGAGAGGAAAAATGGGTTAAAGAAAAATATGTTCATGTAAAAGTCTCAATTCCAGATGATCTAGCTCTGTAAATACAATCGTAGTATTATTTCATTCATATTGTTTTACTGAGATGGTATGGGTGAATTCTGAGGTTTTTCAGGTCATAGAAAATTGCTGAGATTGGTAAAGAAATTGATTTTTTAAGAAAATGGTATTACTCTTGATGGGAGAATGTAATCAGTGGGATTTCTTTTGAAATATACTTTTTTGTTGATTTCAGAGAGGAAGGGAGAGGTAGAGAGAGATAGAAACATCAATGATGAGAGAGAATTATTGATTGGCTGCTTCCTGCATGTGCCCTACTGGGAGTTGAGCCCACAACCCGGGCATGTGCCCTTGACTGGAATTAAACCTGGGACCCTTCAGTCTGCAGGCCAAAGCTCTATCCACTGAGCACACCAGTTAGGGCAGGATTTCTTTTTTGTTGCTATACCTTTTCATCATTGTTATAGTATTTATATATGTTAGAATTGCTTTTATATCAGTGTTGAGTAGAAAAATTGCCCAGGATATGCTTAAATTATATTCCTGCTTTTTTCATATCTCCCAAATATATAATGCACAACTTTTTAAAAATAACCATTTAGCATATTATTTAATTTTTAGTATGTTGTATTACTATAATCATTCAGTGAATGTGAGAGTGAAATTTGATATAGAATCTAAACTCAATGAGCCTCAAATACTTGACAATAATTTTGATAGAAGTTTAGAGTATTTAATTATCACCTAAAATATAGATGCTGAATTTAGTCTTTGTTTCAGATGCTTCTTATAACAGCAAATATTTGGGATTCTCCAGATATGATTTTATAGGTGAACATAGCAAAGCCCTACCTTTTAGTAGTTAGAAAATTTTCACTTCCTATTTGGTATATTTCTCTCTCTCTCTCTCTCTCTCTCTCTCTCTCTCTCTCTCTCTCTCTCTCTCTCCCTCCCTCCCTCCCTCCCTCCCTCTCATACATACCATAGAGATTTAAAAGGAAAGATTTTTTTTTAATCCTCTGTGTGTCTTTCCATAATTTTCTCTCCCATATTTATACTCTTCTGGAGCAGGTTTTGTTATTGTCAATGTGTAACTGGGTCACTTGGTAATGGAAAAAGATGTCATTCTTCTTCTCCATCAGATGTTGTATACCTAATTCTGCAGCTTTCTGCTTTATTTATCTTTTCATTCACACATTGCTCATATTATTTTCTCCCTGTATCTCTGGTTTCCCCATTCTCTCCTTCCATACATTCACATCTATTCCTGCACAAGTCATTCCTCCTCTCTTCCAAGAAGATAGATAATAATTGACATTAAAGTAACTAATGTTTATTGAGTGCTTCCTATGTGCCAGGCACTATTGTTTATACATATTAATTCATCTAATTTTCATTATAGCCCTATGAGATAGGAACTATTATTATTTTTTATTATCATAATCACTTAACAGATGAGGAAATTAAGTCATAGACCATATATAAATATATATATTAGAGGCCCGGTGCACAAAAATTTGTGCACTCGGGGGGGGGGGTCCTCAGCCTGGCCTATGCCCTCTCACATTCTGGGACCCCTTGGGGGATGTCCACCTGCTGGCTTAAGCCCACTCCCTGGGGGAACTGGCCTAAGCTGGCAGTCAGATATCACTTTGGCAGCCCAGGAGTCCTCAGGGGATGTCTACTTGCCAGCAGGGAGCAGGTCTTAAGCTGTAGTCAGATATCCTTAGCACTACTAAGGAGGCGGGAGAGCCCCCCCACCACCACCACCACCGCTGTGCTGGCAGCTGGCAGCCTGGCTTGTGGCTGAGCAGAGCTCCCCCTGTGGGAGCTCACTGACCACCAGGGGGAAGTTACTGCATTGAGTGTCTGGCCCCTGGTGGTCATTGTGTGTCATAGTGACCAGTCATTCCCAGTCGTTCTGCTGTTAGGGTCAATTTGCATATTAACCTTTTATTATATAGGACAGAAGCCTGGTGCACAGGTGGGGGTTGGCTGGTTTGCCCTGAAGGGTATCCTGATGGGGTGCCTGGCCAGCCTGGGTGAGAGGCTGATGGCTGTTTGCAGGGTGGTCACACCCCTTCAGGGTGGGGGTGCCCACTGGGGTGCCTGGTCAGCCTGGGTGATGGGGCTGATGGCTGTTTGCAGGCTGGTCAAACCCCCCAGGTTGGACCTCACCCCATGGGAGTGTGGCCAGCTTGGGTGAGGGGCTCAGAGCTGTAAGCAGGTATCTGGGATATATTTAACTTCTATAATTGAAACTTTGTTGCCTTGAGTGGAGCTCAGGGCCTGCAGGGCAGGTGGGAATCTTGGCTTCCTCCATCGCCATGGCAAAGCAAGCCTCCTGCCTCGCTACAGCTCCCTGGATGCCACCATCTTTGTGACAGAATGAAGGTTAATTTGCATATTACTCTTTGCCTGGGCAGAAGACTCCCAAGCCCCTCTGATCGCTGGCTTCACAGAACCCAGGTCTCTGCAATCACTGGCTATGATCCTGCCCCCTGCCATCGCTGGCTCTGCCTTTGCCCCACTGGCAGCCTCTGGCCAATGCTACAGGCCTGGGCAGGGGACCCCCAGGCTCCTGCAATCACCAGCTCTGCCCATGCCCCTCCAATCACTGGCTCTGCCCCTGCCCAGGCCCTGAGATTGCCAGCTCCACCCCTGATCCATGACAGCCTCTGACCAAGGCTACAGGCCTGGGCAGGAGACCCCCAGGCCCATTCCATTGCCTGATTAACCCTTGAGCCTCTGGCCAAGGCTGTAGGCCTGGGCAGGGGACTCCCAGACCCCTGATTTGCCAGTTCCACCAGTGCAGAGTCTGCCCCTGCCCCTCTGATCACTGGCTCTGTGGAGCCCAGGCCCCTGTAATCTCTGGCCTTGCCCCTGCCCAGGCCTTATGCCTGGGTAGGGCACTCTCATACCGCTTCTATCACTGGCTCTGCCCTTGCCCATGCCTGAGGTCTCTGGCGAAGGCCTCTGGCCAGGGTAGGGGACCTCTAGCCCCCTCTGATCACCTGTTCTGCCCCTTGGGCCTCCCGCCTCCCCTGCCACCTGCCTGGCTAACAGGCCTGACCACTTCAGTGGCAGGGCTGAGCCAGACTGGGTGCCGCCATCTTGTGGCTATGGGTACTGCCATCTTGTGGCTATGGGGGAAGCCATCTTTGTGATGGAGTGATGCCTAATTTGCATATTACTCTTTTATTAGATAGGATATTTCTTAAGTTTTCACTGTGGCAAAGACAGAATTAAAATCCCAAATTGTCTGAGTCCAGAAACAATACTCTTTATCAATATACTAGGGGCCCGGTGCACAAAAATTTGTGCACTCGGGGTGGAGGGAGTCCCTCAGCCCGGCCTGTGCCCTCTCACAGTCTGGGACCCCTCAGTGGATGTCCTATGATGGCCCCAGTCTGCCAAGCGCCTTCTGTGTGTGTGTGTGTGTGTGTATGTGTGTGTGTGT